>NW_004624789.1:588013-621710 GCF_000247695.1 Heterocephalus glaber | reverse complement strand
AATCTTATCTTCTATATCTGAAATTCTGTCCTCACATTGGCTCATTCTGCTGTGTAGACTTTCAATGGAGTCTTTCATCTCCTGGAAATCTATTTGCATCTGTTTTATGGATTCCATTTGTTTCCTATGTTTGGATTACATCATGTTTCTCAGGTCCTCTCTAGATTTATTAATCATATCTTGCACTAAGATCACAATCTCTGCTGTTATCTGAGAAATTATTTCTGATTTCACTTTTTCCAGATCCCCTTTTGCTCCCAGTTCGGTGAGGCAAGGTGGTTGAGTATCAGAGTGTTCCATCTCATTTCCCTTCGGGGTTGCTGTAGGTGATCTGGAAGTACGGTTTTGAGATGTATTTACGTGTCTTCTTATTTTCACCTGGGGAGGGGTAGGCAGTGCAGTGCTCTTGGGACCAGCGCAGTTCACCTCCTCTGATCTGGGAGAGGTGTGACAGTGGCTCAGAAGCCCCTTCCTCTGGGCCAGAGGTAGGATGGATGGTGGCCCAAAAGCCCCTTCATCTGGGCTGGGAGCAGCAGGCTATATGTTGGTCCAGAAGCCCCTTCCTCTGGGCCAGGAGCAGTACGATGGTGGCTCAGAAGCCCCTATCTCTGGATATATCTAATATTTAAATTACATCTTATCCATACTATTTTAATTAGGTATGTTTGTTAATTTTATTGAGAATTTGAAAGATTTTTGTTGTTTTCTAAGCTATTTTAGCTACTATAATCTTTCTATAAGTAATCTTACTTATTTAATATTTCTTTATTTGTTGTATTTATTCTTTAGTTGACTTTAGTGTTATTTTTCTTTAAATTCACTATGAATCATCCTCTGTGTATCTATTTGGCTTATTCTCACATTTATTATTTAGTATTCTTGTTTTGACAAAGGGTTGTCTAAAAATCAAATGATGCCCACTGCCTGTTTTTGTGAATATAACTTTATCAAAAGACAAGCATTTGCTTTTGTTTATAGATATCTGTGGTTATTTTCATGCTGCAGTGACAGAATTGAGCATTTGAAAAAATATCAAAGCAGTGACTCTTTACTTGCTATCCCTTTATAGTGGTAATGTACATCAGGGGAAATCAGACAAGCCAGAATGAGGTCACAACTATTGAGGAAATTCAGATATATTCTGCGAATAGGTCTGGAGCCTACTTTGCATAGCAGAGTTGGTTCCACAATAGAGAAAGAGCCTCTCTTTTTGCACCCAAATTTCAATCTGCCTCTCTAAGCACAAGGCTTTCCTTTTGAGATATGGAATTTAACATGGTATATGAGTAAACAACTTTTGCATGTGATATTATGCCCAGGAGAAAAGAGCTGCTGTAAGCTATCAATAATTAAAATATTTAGCACCTTGACCTGATGAATTCGCCTAAAATAAGGTAGGAGACAACATCATCATACATGAGAGCCCATACCTTGTTTCCATCAAGGAAAGTAGGTAAGGAGAGTAGGTTCACCTTAGTCATGCCTTCATTAAGATTCTGATTGGTCATGCCTTCTTTAAAAATAAAAATAAATAAAATGACTGCAGATTAATTGAATGCACTAGAATGTGTATGGCCACAGTTGTTTCTGAGACTATAATTTACACTTATTTTGTATATATTTTGCTAGGAATTTTATATATAATTTCCCCTTGGCTGGCATTGTCAGGCACCATAGCTTGTGCTGTGATGTGACCCATGTTTTCATTCCTTAGAAGTTCTGGGTTCCTAGTTATTAGGCAAGTTTATAAATGATGTTTGTATATTTTTACTAGTACATCAAAATAGGGCAATAGATAATCTGAGTACTGGAGATATAAATTTCACCCTAATTATCTTGCAATAACTTTACACCTCATTTTGACCATAGTGAATTACCCCTACTAATATGACAAATTCTTCTGGTGACTTCTTGCTTACTGGTGTAAAGACGAAAATGTGGCAAAGGAAATCATTACAAATATCTTTTCTCATAACTAGAGTTTAAAGTTACAGTTAATCTTTTCCCAAGTAGAATAGTTAGTGATGGAGAGTTGGGCAATTTTACTTCCACTCTTTTGCTTCTGGATTCATGAAGTTTTCCTCTAAGGAAAGGAACTGTGTGATGTCTCTTTCTTACAATACACCTTACTCTTTCAAGTGATACTTTCAATGCTTATTGTATTGATTTATTGTTTGAAACTCTTTTGATGATATAATACTAACTTAATTCCTTTCTTGTCACAGAAACAATACCTGGCACCTGAACATTAAAGGAGAGGTGAGGTGTATTTAGGTTCTCGATTTGCGGAAGTTTCAGTCCATAAACCACTGACTCCAAGGCAGGGTGAATAACAGAGGAGAAACAGCTCATAGCATGCTAGTGAGGAGAAATCAAGGAAGGAGCAGGGAAGAGATAGACCCATGCCATGCCTCCAGGGAACCACCTCTTCTGAACAGATCCCAGCTTCATAGAGCAAGTCAGCTATAAATTTCCACAATCCTATCATCTTATAGAAGCCCCACCAGTGAACTCAGGAGGCTTTGGGGGACATTTTAAATTATTAACCATAACAAGTATATAATAAGACCAATGGGGCTTTACCAGGCACCTAAATCACATTTTATTAAAGGAAATCTCTTGATTAAAGATTAGGTCAAAGATATATGCAGGATTCTATTTCAGAAATTTATCCATTTCTCTCAAGCTTCATCTTTGAAATTAAGTGAAGTCAATTATCTTTTTCAAACTTTTTCCCAGAAAGTTTAGTGCCAAGGTTCATAATGAGTTAGGTACCTTTTACCTGACAATGTTTTTTTTTGTTTGTTGCTGTTGTTAATTTAGTAAAGTGAGTTCTTTCCAACCCATTAAACTAAACTCTCTTGCCATTTTTCCTGTGTTGGGATGCCAAGTATCCCCAATCAAAGCCACATTTTCAAAATTCTTTTGTTGTCAGCCCTCTACTTCTAATTTCTGGCATCTGTAACTTCATTATCATATACTTCATAACTTAGTGAATTAAAATCTTAACCATTTGTTAAGTTCATTACAGTTTCAGTATGGGTTGATCCAGCTTATTTCGTCTGGAATCTTTTATGTATCAAAGGACATCTGGATTGCCTAGAATAGCCTCATGTCTATGGCACACAGCAGAGTTTTGTTTGGGTCATTGTGCTTGTCTTCCATTTGGACTCCAGTTCTCCAGAGGGTTGACTCTAAAATTACAAGAACAGTGAGACAGCAAAACTGATGTACAGATCCTTTTCAAGTGTGTGTTTACATTACATTTGTTGATATCATATTTCCCAAAACTTATCTCATGGGCAATACAGATTAAGGCATTGAGAAATATGCATCTTGCCCTCTTCCTTGATGACAAAGGAATAGTTTCTGCCCAATAGTATTGCAGTGGCTATGATACTGGCTCAATGTATCATTTTCATATGTACCACTATAAATGTTCAATTATTAAGTCCACTGTGGAAGCAGGATGAGGGTTGAAGGCAGTTCTATTGACACTCATTAGTTAAACCATCCTTTTCACTGCATTGTTGCTTCTGGTGCACTTGGTATTTGGGGTGAGCATTAACATGCGATATAAATATTCTCACTTTTTTGTATCTGTGCATATTAGTCCATAAAGTTGTTCTCCAGAATTTTCTATTTATGATATTCTAGTCTTGGCAATTCCAGATACCTCCAAAAAACAGCTTATTTAAATTCTATAGTGTGTGATTTTATACCTATCATGACCTTGCATCTCTCTCCACACAACTTGATTAACAATGTAAGTTGTATAAAATTTGTGCATAAGCAAAATTATTCCCTAATATTGTCTCTCATGGACTATTCTAAATGAAATTTTATTGTGTTAGCAGTTTATTTGGGATACATGTTCACATTCTAAGATAAATAATTTTTAACCAGATTTTGGAGCTTTCCTTCCATAAGCTATTTAGGTCAACCCTTCTCCCACATTACCTCATGAAATTATACTATTTCTGAAATATCTAATGAAATAGTAGTCTATATGTGGCTATTAGATTATATACTTTAGATTGCCTTAAGATCAATCTTAAGTACTGTATATTTTTGAATACCAATGTCCACAATTCTATTGGAGCATTTCAGATATTTCCCATGGAAAATTTTCTAGTGCAGATATCACTGATGACATAGGATCCTCCAGGTAGAATGTGTTGGATTTGCTGAAAGGCCCCTTTTGCTCTTGTTCCAGTAAAAACTAGCAGCCTACAATATCACCTGATGAAAAATGCTCCTGTTTGTGAATATTTACTTTTTAAAAATAGTTTTGTAGTCATTATACTTCTTTATTAGTGGGAAGTAGTGCATGGTACAATAGATTGTTCAATTTTAGAAGATGTATGCCTGATCATGGCAAAAGTTTCTCTTTCATTTTCTAAAACACAAATGTATTAGCAAAACAATCAAAAGAATTTTAGATTTCTGTTTATTCAGTTTAGTTAGTTTGGTTTCATGATAAAATCAATATATATCATATATTAATGTAAGTTTCTGCAGAATGAATTGACGGCATTGATCCCTTCAGACTGTATCATGATAAAGGACAAAAAACTTACCTAAGCACTGAAAAAAGACTTTGAATGTATATTGTTGTTTGTCCCAATTGCATCTTGTTTTTCTTTCTAATTAATATAAAAAAACTTTTACCAGCTTCTTAGTCACATAAGTATCAAAGGTTGTGAAAACTTCACATTCAGCACAACAGGTGAAAGCTGTGTTATTACATGATTGATTGCATTATTACTATGTTTTTTGCCATTCACTGTGACTTACTAACATTTTCTAAGGGCAAGATGAGAATCCATTTATCTTTTAAAAAAATATTTATTGAGATTTCACGCCACCAAGTATTATATTGTTGTGAACTAATAATCCCCCTCTGAAGATTTCAGAGATATTTCTTACATTCATATATCTATGTTAAGCATACATTTAAAATGTTAGCTGGTTGTTCTGGCATATGTCTATAATTCCAACACTCTGGGAAGTTGATGCAGAAAAATTTAAGGTTGGGGGCCACTTGGGCAATTTAGCAACTTGTCAACCTGCTGTTTTAAAAGAAAAAAGAATTTAAAAGGTCTGGAGGATGAAGAATTCTGAGTTCCTGAATTCAATCCTAAGTAGGGAATAAAAAATGAAATTGCATATTATTATTTTTATGTGATAGGAATAAGATATAAATAAATAGAAGGCAAAGGAACAAATCCTAGGTGAAGACCTGGAAAAGTCTAGAAAAAGTTTAGAAAAGTTTAGAAAAATGTCTCACATGACAACTGTTATAGACAAAAATTAGATGATAAGAAGGAATTAATTAGACATAAGTGTTTGAAAGGCACATTAGACTGAGGGTGATATTCTAAAAGAAATGAAATATGCAAGAGCTGAACAGGCAGCTATGAAGAACATTAAGAGTCACAATATATAAATTATAAATGTGAAGTATAAATTGTTTAGGCACAGAATTTACACTGTTATTTTCAAAATAAAAGAACACTAAGTGTGCAGTGAAACTGATTCAGCTGATTCATTATCTCTTGAATATACGTGAAGAATAATAGTCCCAGAACAGATGAATGAAAATGGTATTAAATATGACAAACTTGGAATGTGTGTTAGGAGTAGTTTTGATAAGTATTTCTGAAAGAATGGAATGGTAAGGAGGAGAATGTTCTCAAGCATGACTCCTGCTTATGATCTTGTCAAATAGATCGAATTATGCAACTTTGTGGAATAGACAACATAGATGAAGAAAAGAACCAACATTGAATGATGAAGAAAAAAGCAATGGACAAGAGAGAGATTTGAAAAAAAAGGTCATCAAATAAGATATGAGCTTCATTCAGAAAAATAAGAAGTCAACCATATGAACAGTAGAAGAAAGTTGATAGTAGAGGGATCAGAATTGCAGAATGTACAAGTGAGAAAAGTTCATGATTCAGGAAAATGTATTAGAAGCTTACAGAACTAGATCTTAGAATGTTATGGAGAGGAATATATCATCTAATGTTGGAAAACTAGACTAGAACTACATCCCTGGAGGCTTTGTGCTTTTTAAGAAAAGCTTAGCATTTGCCTATATGCATATAATTTGAGGAATCTCTCTACACCAGAACATGAAAATATTGTCTTGCAAATCTTTTTATTAAAGGTAATTTCCTATTGCATTTAGAATGGGATTTTGTATATTGTTAAAGAGTTATTTGGTTAGTAGTGTTGCTAATTAGCCTAGACTTTTTTGTTCAGTTCAAATGGAAATTGTGAATTGGCAAAACGCAGCTCTACTAGCAGTCCTTATGTAACCAGACGACACTAGGTGATGCTGTATATGAACAGTTCACACAGCCAGCTGCTGCTCTATCAATGCCGGCCATGAACTTCCTATCCTAGCTGGACACCATAGGTCGACTCTGCCAGGTGTTGTATCTCTGTATCTTCGTTTGCTGCTGGTCTCTGGTGATCTTCAGTGTTAACAGCTCTGAGTGTTTATTCACTAGGTTCATACTGCTCAGGATAAAATTCTTAAATAGATATATAGGAGATTTAGAGCTCATATTACCCAAAAAGTAAATCACAAGCAAAGTTACAGGAACCCTAAAGTGAGTATTTAACAGAAACTGTGCTACAGCATAGGGCAGCTAGTGCACAAGAGAGAGCCATCCCAGGCTAAAATCCAGAAAGTTCCTGGGAAGTGTTATTTATGTAGCAACTTATAGGCTTGGAGGCCTATTTCTATGAGGGTGAGGGCTAAAACCAGGGAATCCTCTGGAAGGCTTGGAGTGAATATTTGGCATACAAATAAATGGTCCAGATCCCTCCCTTCCTGATCTTAGTCACTCCATGGTGCCCTCTCTGTTCTCACAAATACAAAACAGAAGTAGCTGAAGTCAGAGCACCACTGCCTGACATACACATGTTTGAGAGGAAAATGGCAGTTTGATAACCAGGGAGGGACACTGAAGCAAACAGTCCCAGTCCATTGGGGTTCAAAGTAGAGCAAAGGGCAACAGGGAGGACAGAGAGCTGATAGTTAAGCTGCACACCCCTCCAGCCAGCATGTGAAAAATGAGATAGATGGTTCCCCTGTTGCAATAGATGTATCAGTTAGGATTTACCTTGTAAGTATATATACAAGGTAGGCCTGTAGGCAGACTCAGGTGTAGATAAATGCAACAAGGCCAACCATGCAGTGAGATCTGAAGGATCCTGTCAAAAGTGAAAGGGAAAGACTCATTGTAGAGTCCTGTACAAGTCTGTATCAGGGAGCTGGAGTCTGCTCTGCAAGGCTGAAGAGTCTGTGATGGAAGCCTAAAGAGGAACATCCAAAGATGATGGCAAAAACTGGAGAGCCTCAGAAGAAGCAGAAGTGAAACTTCCTTCTTCTTTCCCTTTTTATTTCGTCTAGACTATAAACCTACTGGTTAGTGCCAACCACATTCAGAATGGGACTTTCCTCTTCAGTAAGTCCATCATCCACACACACCTAGAACTGTGGTAACTCAGTCTACTAGGAGCTTTTTACTAAAGTTGACACCATAGTTAACTATCACAGTAGGACATGTCTTTTGTGACAATTGTCACAGAACCATTTAGAATCCAAGGGAAATTTCTGCGTTTCTATCACTAATTTTTCTTTCATTCACTATAATATAAAAAAGTATTTGTAGATATTTCCATATATTTATTGTACATACTGCAATGAACATATGTTTACAATAAAACTTTTTGTAGTACTACTGCATGGAATTTTTTCCTACTAAAACATTCCATTTTGAAGTATCAGGAAATAGTAAAGCCTAGAAAGATGCAAAAAATGACTTCACAGGTCTTTTTTTGGATTGCCATGCTCCAGAACCTTGTATGTTAGATACAATTTTGTATTATTCTTTCAGATATTAAAGCGATGAACCTCAGAGAAATTACTGACTCTGAGAAAGGTAAAAGGGAATTTATGAAACAAGGTGCATTATAACATGTTATTTAATTTTCATGTTTTTCAATTCAGTTTTTCTTCCATAGACAGGCAAGCATACTTATTTACTTTGTGAATGAGGTTCAAAATGCTTTCTTCAGTATCATTAACTGTAGAAGAAAGGAGATCTAGATTTAGATAGATATAATAGAGATACAGACAAATGGTGATAAAGGTAGATAGATATAGATATATCTGATACATATATATATATATATATATATATTATTGCTATACTATAGAATGAATCCAAGACCTTCCAATCAACCTACATCTGCAGCTGTTCTTTAAAGAAAATATTTTTTTGGAGGTAGGATCTTATTATATCACTAAGTTACCAACTCTGGATTCGAACTTGTGGTTCTCCTGCCTCACCCTCCTAGAATGCTGGAATTATAAGTGTGTACACCAAGTCCTGCAATCGTGATGTGTTTTCCTTAAAGTTGTTGCTGATTTTAAGAGTGGAGATGGATCAGGGAACATTACACATCACAAAGTTCACTGTTTGGCTAAGATAGAACTGCTTTTCTTTTAATTAGGTATTACCCGATTGCTGTAGTAGTTGTGTTAATGTCCAAGCTTCTGAAATTCTTGATTCTGGGAGTTTTTGATAGTTATTTTGTTGCTTTTATGAAAGAATATAGTTTTGGATTTATTTTACCATTTTCACTGTTGCCATTCTTCCAGTCTCCTTTATTTTTAAAACTCATTAATGTTACCTGAGAACATATAAAGTTTTCTTTTTTCCTGAATATTGCTTGGTTTGTGATAATTGCTTAGTAAGGTTTTCTAACATATGTGGTATTCTTAATTAATTGTGCAATAATTAACTCATAGAATTTTCAACTTAGTGACCTTAAACATTTTTCAATGAATATTTTAATTTCAGCTTTACTATTATGAAACCTAAATTATAAGACTAGTTATTACATACTCAACTTTTTAGGGTATTGTGTGTTTTTGTGGTAAGAATCTGTTACATTTCACAGAGGATCAGTAATTTAGCCTTTCTATGCATGAAATAAATTAAAAAGGAAATATTCCAGAACTAGTGGTTTTTATTTAAAGTCTTTAAATTTAAACCTTGAGAAAAAAATTGGTGACAAGTAAACTGTTTGAAAAGTAATTTGGAAAAAAAAACTATGAGAGATTGGGTGTTCAGGTCACCAGACGGAGAAAAACCAAGACAGGATGAGTGTATGCTACTGATCTAGGCAATTGGAGTTACACCAGGACCAAACCTTATTAGTAGCCTTAAGATCAACCATATGGAACATGTCTCAGAATCATATTGAAAGGGGAAGGAATCGGAGTATTTGTCCCTTAACACCCATCACCCATTTTTGAGCTTTTTCCTCAGATGTGTTGTCTAACTAGCAAATCTGTTCTAGAGGTGGAAACAAAACATACGCTGAAGTGCTGATTATACTCTCATAGAAAGTTGGACTAAATTGTACTGTGAAAGAGAAATAAATGTTAGTAATTTCTAGAATAGAACAATGAGAAATGTGAGTGGCTAAAATGCCTCTATTAATAATATTTTGAAGCTGTAATGTTATAAGAATAGTAAGGTACAACACTACAAATAAGAAATGATACAAAAAACTTTATTCTTCAATGGTTTTTCCTCAGTGGCACCTAAATGGTTACCTATAAATTTGATGTATGAAAAAAATTGAAATTATAGGAGATAGTGACAATGTAATTAAAGTAATTTAATTCTAATATAAAATGGTTGAAGGAGTCCTATTAGATAGTGATAAAGTTCACCATGTGGGAAGAGTGAATACAATTAAAATGATATTGACACTTCAGTTTAATTACATAACACAAATGCTTCCATCAGTTAACAAAGCTTTCTACTCTTCTATAAAATAGTGCTAACATTATTTTGCTTCCAATTACCTTACCAAACTAAAATTGAAAACAATGTAAATTGCAAATTTTCAAAAGTCATAATATTTATTTTTTGGTCAAAATAAAATATTTGCTTTGGTCAATAAGAAAATTACAACTAATATTTAATGATTCCAGGGAAGGAAATGATACATCTTTTATTGGAAAAGATATGATGTAAATGTGATAATAAAAATAGCCGCTTTGAAAAGATAATTTACCTTCAAGACACTGACTTTCTATTTCTAAAAGGAGATACTTATCCCTTTGTTTTTTTATTTAATTTTCATGTTAGTGGTTTTTAGAAGTTTAGAAGTTTTTAAAAGTTCAGATTTTTATAAAACAAAAGGGTTTTTTTATGATTCTTCTTTCTCATGACACTATCATCATATGTCAACTTAATTCAGTATTTTTTCTTCCTCTTTTTTGTTTTGTTTTTGTTTTTGTTTTATTTTTCCCCTTCTAACATTCCTTGTCATATTCTAGACAGGAGAATGTAGATGAGAAAAGTATTGCAGATTTCATTTTAATGCCTTCTATTGCATTCAATGAAAAATTAAAAATTAAGGTATTATGAAGAACATTTACTGCCAATCACAAGTAATCTGTTCTTATACTTTACATTTTTATGTAATTTTAAATTAAATAATGTTTTACCTGTACAAATTTCTGGGTGCAATGTGTCAGGTGAACATGATAATCACTACACTATGGAAACACTGCAGTGTGATAATTTGAAGTATATACACATATGTAATAATCAAATTAAAGTAGTTAATATTATCTTTTTCTTAGACTTTAAAAATTACTTGATTGACAATAATTGTACTTATTTGTGTGGTATATCAATATATATATACAATTCAAAATGAATTAGTGTTCTACAGAGGAAGTTATTATAGCTCACAATAATCAATTACATATTCTATAAATAACTAAATAGAAGAGCTCAGGGGATTTAAACACAAAATAATAAGGACATCAGAATGTTAGTTGCCCCTATATATTTTTGAAATGTTATATATTATTTTATAATTATAAGGATGAAATTACTCTCAGAATTATTTTGACTTCATTTCATATTTTGTCAAAAATATGTGAGATATTTATCAAGCCTTTAAACATGTGTTTTTCAGGCAAATATTACTGGTAAATAGTATAGACCATAGTCAAATTGACTATTTTTATTACATTTAATTTTTTTAATTTTATTGGTACATTTTAGGTATACAATATAATGACATTCATCATGGGAAATTTGTACCTTTACATAATATATCTTGGTTCTTATTTTTTCCCCATTCCCCTGCCCTCCCTTCAACCTCTCCACCTCTCCCTATTTACAAAGATTTTGTTTCCATTTTTTCAAATTGACTATTGATTTTATGCAATTTCCATGATTGACTATTTATTTTATGGAATTTCCCAATAAAATCATGCTCAAAGATCTGTGTGGGAGCCTGGTTGAACGAGGTTGTTAAGGATGATATTCATTGTCTTTGTTCTTTCTCTTTGTGCTTCAGTCTGCTTTTCAAACTTTTTGGACTTGTAAATGGTTTTTACAGTGTGGCAAGTATCATAACATATTTAAGGATTTATCACAGAAGAACAATAAACCTCTAATTTAAGAGAAATAAAGATGAGAGGGACATGGTAGTATTTTAGCAGATATTCCTGGCCACAATGAGAACATAGGAATTAAAACAGTATAATTGGGAATGCAATGGTCACTTATGAGGCTGGATTATAGAAAATAAAACATTTTCAATAATGATGACAGGTTTTTTATTTTTTAAGATTTTAATATAATACAAGTAGCTATTAATAGAGAAAATATAAAAGTCATTCTATGAAAAAACTACTGTTTCATTACAAAAAGTTACAAATAGAAGGCAGCTTTTATTCATTGGAAAAATAAAAATTTATCAATCTTATTTACCAACTTAATGTAAAGTATTAAAAATCAGGAAAATTCTACTTTTCTTGTGTGACAACAGAAATGATGGTGTCATTTGGTGATCTTTGAAATACACGATAAAAGAAAACTTGAGAGGAAAATAGTGAGTTTAGTTTTGTTTTGTTTTTTTGGTACTGGGGATCAAACTCGGGTCCTTGTGCTTGCGAGGCAGGCAGTGGAACCACTGAGCTAAATCCCCGGCCCATGAGTTTAGTTTTTGATGGATTGTGATTATGGTGATAATAACTATTTAGGAGAAATAATTGTAGCTAGGCATAATGGTGCACTCCTGAAATTTTAGAACACTGAGAGGCTGACACAGATAATTCCAAATTCAAGCTTCGGGTGGGCAACTTAGTGATTTTTGAACCCTGCTTCAAAATAAAAACAAAACATGGCTTGACATATAGGTCAGTGTGAAGAAGGCCTTGGGTTCAGTCTTACTACTAATAAATATGTAAATAAATCTGTGAAAAATTGAGTTGCATATATTATGCTGGAATTTGATAATAAAAAAAGTTTACTAAGATAATTATTTTGGAGCTATTAGGATGGAAATTGTAGCTGATTTTATGGGAGACCGTGTAGTTATTTAGAATTTATTTATAGCTTTAAAAGATATCAATTCTATCTCAATATTATATCATGAAACTTACTTGTGCTTACTATTTAAACTATAAAGAATGAAATCCATGTTTGTTTAATGAAAACACATATAGACAAATATCTTAATATTCTTTTAAGCAGCTTTACAAGGTTGTTGCTATGAACCTCATTTTCCAGATGAAGAAACTCAAATTAGTTGAGCAATTTGTCCAATGTTGCTCAAGTAGTAAGAAAATAGAAGGGCAGAGATTTTAACATAAGTCAATATGACTCTAAAGTTTATAATGCTTTGGTGAAATTAAAGGCATTAATCTTGATTAAGACACATAATTATCAATGTAATATTTGAAAAATAATGAGTAAGAAAATAAATTTTAGTCTAACGCACGGCTATGAAAATTACATATAATACTTGATTATCTTTTTGGAGATAATTATTTACATGCTACATATACAAAAATGAACAATACAGTATGCTTATATTTAGTTAAACCAGTAAAACACTGACTCAAATTCTCTAAGTATTCAAATGTTAGATCAAAATGATATAACATGACACAAAATATAAGATCACTAATCAGAAGTAAATTAAAAATACATGTAACAAGTAAATCTTATAAGTTAAATTGATTAAAAGAAAACAGTAGAGGTACAAGGACTATTGAGTTTATTTCAACCATAAACATAAAAGTAGTCAAGTAATGAAAGTCATGATTAAACTGACAATGAATACTAATTTGTCTGTGACTTTAGCTTATACTTATTTTTTTAAATGTAATTGTTAATCAAATTATTCCTTGTTGAGTGATAATGTAATTTTCTCAACTATAAGATATCCTAATGACATGCCACATTTAGGAGGGAAGAAGGTAATTAGATATTGTCATAAGGCAGTATGAGTGTCTAGCTCTTAGCCTTTCTCACATTTTAGCATGCATCAGTGTAACTCTATGGATGCCATCAAGGTAGAGCTTGACTTGCAGATTTTATAAATTTTGAGAAAGAGATACTACAAAAAATTAACATGAAAATTAACTTGTCACAACATATCCAGCTGATGAAATTCGACAATTTGTTAAGACCTTGAACACTATAGTGATTTTTGTTCACAACCTACATATTTAAGAATATAGTCTGTAATTCTTTGTAAAGGTAAGATGACTCAAACATTTCCTATACCTTGTTGCTGTACTACATCATGCATATTTTTCTTCAAAAATAAAGACTAACCCAAATTATTGAGAAGGTTCTTATCTAACAATTGTCATATATCAAACCTGTTCAACAGTTATCTCAGCTGAAGATTACTTTTACCATAGACCTGTCCTTTGCCCTGTCAGTCTGTGTTCATTAACTTCTAGACACAGGTCATAATATTTTTTGTCTCTTTGCTCCAATACTTTGAAGAAAAAATCAAGATTGCACTCTTTTTGTGAAGAACTGAGGACTTGTCTGAAGTTTAAACCAAACACTGTACTTCATCTTGCTACACATTTTGTATGAATATTGATACTAACTCTACCTTGAAGATAGCTTTCTTAGGAAGACAATCTGTCACAGACTCTGCCTATCCAGGGACATTTAAGGCAAAGATTGTAAGTTTATGAGATCAATAGTTTCATAAGCAAATAGAAAAATCATTATTTTTAAATTGATCTCATAACAACACCATTTGATCATTTCTTATTTAGGATAAGGAAACAGCCTTCTAGTTTTATGTTACAAATTCAAATCTATTTATCTAGTGAGTGGCAAAAGTCCACAGGTTCAAGCCTCCAAGCAGTTAAATCAGGACTTTATTTTTCAAAGCAGAGCTATGGTATATAAACTAAATAGCCCCTTTATCCTTTTGACCAACATAGGTACTATTTCCCAGTTTTAATTTGCCACTCCATTTTATTTAGCACCCACTGTATACTGTATCAATAACCAAATGGTTTTATAATCTATTACAAATAAAATTAATTCATTTAATGATTATTCTATTAATTACTTAAACATATGCTATTTATTAAGATTTTTCTCTTAAAGGTGGGAGATTAATAATATATATGCCCAGTTTCACTAATTTTTCTTTTCCATAAGAATAATCTACTTTATTGTAAACATACATTATAATTGTGTGATAAATGATGAACTATATTTCCATCAAGCTGCAATTCTGCAAAGTATTTGCAAGTGGAATATTTTATCTGCAGAAGAAATTTCAAAGCAGCCTAATGTTGAGGCAGTGGAATGGCTAATGTTGGGAGCTTTTAGACAGCTGTACCTTCAGAATCAAATCAAAAAGCCCAGCAGAATTATTTCAAAAGTTTTGAGCTTGGCCAGAAAGAAAGCTCTGGTAAATGTACTGCCTGCAAAGAAGAAGCAGAGAACTTGGTTGCAGAAAAGGAAAAGGATACTAGAAAAGGTGACTTGAGGACATCACAAGAATCAGCAGGATTCCATCCTTTGCAGCCTCAAAATTGCAAACGTGAAAGATTTTGCTTTGAGAAGAGAGTACCAAAACACCTTGTTCCAGAAAGGTCTAAGGAGTTTGTTCCCTGGTATTGGATTCACAGTGCTCAGCAATTCTGGCACTTGCCCTTACAACCAAGAGAAGAGGAAGCCTGGCTATTGTTCCAAAAGGCTGCAGAACTTGGCATCATCACGATGCTGTTGGTTTTAGGCACATGCAGAATTCAAGAATTGTGGGGTCAGAAAGGCTTTCATCCAAATTTCAGAAGGCCTGGGAGGCCAGGAAGTATGCCTATGAAAGGGAAATGAATGAAACTGTGAGTGTGAAGCAGAAAGTGCAGTAGAAACCCCAGAAAGTTGGAGAAGTCAGGAACATGGATCATCGAAAAGGCCACAAGGAGTGAGCAAAGCTAGCCCAAGAGAGAAGCCATGAGAGCTATAACTGCATGCAGTGCTATAGCGGTAGAGCCACCTAAGTTCTTTGGAGCTCACATCTTGCCAAAGATTATACTATATGCTGCACATTAAGCCATGAGATCTGATGTTTGCCCTGCTGGATATATGAATTGCTTTGATCCCACTAATTTCTATCCTCTTATTTGTACTTTTTGGAATGGGGATGTTTATCTCATGCCATTGGATGTTGTAACTGTTTATTTTTCTTTTCCTTTATACAGGGGCTTGCAGCTAAAATTTTGCCTTCAATCTCAGGAGACACTGGACATGATTTCTTAGCAATGCTGAAACTGTTTATGACTTTGGCAACTCTTGGAACTGGAATAAATGCTTTTCCATAAATGGATGTGTATGAGTCTTCTAGATGCCAGGAGTAGAATAGTATGGTTTGTATCTACATGTCACTCCAAAGCCTCATGTGCTCATGCAGGCTTTTTCCCTCTCTTGGAATGGCTGGATCTAGGGCATGTTGTACTAGAATTAAGGGTATGTGATTACTAAATTAATCTACTGATTGCTTTAGAACAGTTCTGGGTGTATATAATGGATAGGCCAATCCTGGGTGTGGTGGAACCACCCAAAATGCTTGTAGCCCAAATAGAATTCAAAGAGAGGTTTATTGCAGCTGTTTTCTGCTTGCTGCCTCCTGCCTGATCTGCCTTGGACCACTTCTCTTCAATGCCTCTTTGCTATGTGCCCTGCCTGGTGCTGAATTATGGACTGAACCCTCTACACAACGTGAGCCACAGTAAATCTTTCCTCCTTTAACTTTGGTTGTCAGGTATTTTGTCTCAGCAATAAGTAAGACAGAATATACAGAAATATAAAGGTAAATAAAATAACTAAAAAATTCAGTTGAAATTCTCACCAATAGAGTGGATCAACAAGAACAAAGATATCAGGGTTTAAGGAAGTATTGATGCATTATGACTTTCAGACAATAATAAGGGGAAAATAACTATGACAAAAACATACTAAATCTATGGGACATAATTAGGAGATGAAATAGGGCTGGGGATTTAGCTCAGTGGTTTCGCTGCCTGCTGTGCAAGTGCAAGGACCTGAGTTCGATCCCCGGTACCAAAAAAAAAAAAAAAAAAGAAAAAAGAAATTTGTGAAATTTCAGCAAAGATGATGGGGAAATGGAAACTAAAGTAATAGAAAACATATTCAGAAAAACAGCAGCAAATAATACTTCAAATCTAAGGAATAATATGGATATCCTACATAGAGAAGAGGAAAAAGACATAAGCAAATAATAATTAGGAAGAAAATGAACATTAGAAAAATACCAAAATGGTAAACCTATAGAGCAAACCTTTCAATAATAACTCTAAATATAAATGTTCTTAATTATCCTATTAAAGCACACAGATAAGTAGATTACACACACATACACATACATAAACAGGATCCCACATTTTTATTCTTTCAAGAAACACACCTCACTGGCCAAAAAATATACAAAACTAAAAAAAAAGGATATTTAGAATCTAGGAAAAAAGATGACATGAAAATAGAACAATACAATTAGAGAAGTAAAAAGAGTTAAGTAAAAGGAAAAGGGAAAGTAAGGAATGAGTAAACAGGGACACATATGTGAAAAATTGGTTATCTGCATATATGAAAATGCCAGAATGAGATACAGTATTTTGTATTATTAATAGGCATTCATAAAATATTTTAAGAATAAAAAAGCAAATAAATCAAATAGATGTATGTATTAAATGGAAAAGTCTTTGTTATATGCTCTTTTACCATTACACAAGTATTCTTCAAAATGAGCACTATAAATTTTTTAAGTAGCATAACTAAAAGAATAGAGGACAAAAGTGATACAAAAATGATCTGAAATATTTCATTTTATTTTATTCAATTTTAGATATATACCTATATATCTTTAAATTATATTTGGCATTAGTCTTTTCTTTTCTAACACTTAAGTTTAATGTTTGATAATTTAATACACATATAATTTTCTTTTTTCCCTTTATACTTCATAATCAATTTGATAAAATACCAGTAGAGAAATAAAAATATATTTTAAATTTATAATTTTTGGCTTTGTTCACAATTCTTCCATATTTTTACATTCTTCATTGTAGAATGAATTTTCTAATTTTAAAATTTAGAAAAATCTGGCCTCATGTTTCTTTTGCAAACATAATTTCTAGTCATACACATTAAAATTATTTGGAGGAAGGTAAGCATAAAAGGGAAGCTAGTTTGCTCCTACAACAAACACAAAGAAACCTATCTAATTCAAGTGTAGTTTGATGCAATACTGAACTGTCATCATGAGAATTTGCCTTTTGCGTGATTTCAGCAAGGTAACACCAGTTTCTAGCTGATTAAACTTTTGATTAAAAAGCAAAATGGCTCTAACAATTCCAGGTTTACTACCAGCAGAAATGAAATCTATGCACTCTGCCACTTTTGATTTTTAAGCAAAACAAATTGTGTCTAAGCACTACTTAAAAAATTCCAAACATTCATTTTATTGGATCAGCTTATCTCTTATACCCACTAATGAATTCACCACCACCACGACCAAAGAGACTGTATATAACTTGATCACTGTAGCAGGGAATGGGTTGAATTCTGTGTAGATCATGTATCTGAGAATTTGGAAAGAAGTAATTCCTCAAAGAACATGAATTATTTTAATCAGGTAATGATATATGTCAACAAATCATAGGCATTATTTCCTGCAGTAGCCATGTTACAGTTTAGATCTAAAATGTTCCCCAAAGTTTCATATGTTTAAAGTTTGGGCTTTTGGAAGGGATTGGATCCTGAGGGTACTGGATAGTCTGTTAGGAGGTAGGGCTTGGTTGGATAAGGTAGGTAGGTTATCAGGGACTTGACATGCAGGAATGTATTCTAGATTCTGGTCCCTTCTTCTCCCTGTAGTTTTCCTCCTGTCTCTCTGCTTCCAGTCACCGTGTATGAACAGATTTCCTCAGCCCTGCTCGTCCCGTATGTTTCTGTATTGAAGCCAGTGGACAATTGATAGGAACCTCTGAAAGCATGAAGCAAAACGAGCCTCTCTTCTTTTCAGTTGTGTCAGGTATTTTGTTCCAACAACAGAAAACCTGACTAACATATGTATACTCTTCCTTTCCTGTAAGTACTATCTACTTGCTGCCTCTTGAGGATTAGATGAATATTTTCATCCATGTGCTTTGTTTATACTTTTTTATATATAGCTTAGCTCCAAACGTTTTGGCGTTTTCTTTTTTAAATGTAATTTATATGCAAAATTGTCTTATTCCTCTCTGAAATGTTGCAGTTATTCGATAATTACATTGAACATGTTTAACTGTTACTTGTGACTAGTAAATAGTTAATACCTCATAGTTGAAATTGTAGTACTTTGTAACAGTGAACCTGAATTAATTCTCTTGACATCTCAAAAATTTCCAACCATGTACAAGCGTGTTCTACCTTATGTCCAAAAAAGAGGCAAATTTGCTTTAGGTTACATTATTTCACATGATAAAGGAAATACCAGATAGTTAAAGTTAATTAAGTAATATTCATGTTTGACTCATGTTTGGGGTCATAAATACTCATTTTATACAACATATGAAAAATATTGATAACATATTCCTTTAAATAAAGATCATGTCTTTTGCAATATTATAATGTGATACCATTAATGGTAATATTTTCCTTAATGTTTTTTAAATAAAATTATAAAGGGAGAGATAATATACTATTATTTTTAGCTAATGAAAAACTGATTAATCTTTAATGAGTACATTACATAAAAGAGTTACCTAAAATGTAAAATCTCATATAATAATATAACAGGAAAGACACTTAACAGATTCTTTAAAACATCTATAAATTCACAGTAACATTTATAATTATTTTGTCATTACTGAAAATTACAGATTGGAGAGGACTGGAATAATACTGCTATATAATATACATGACAATATTAAAATTAATAGATATTTTAAGAAAATCAATATAAACAAGCATTACTTGTGGACCTTGTACAAAATAATATCAAGGAAATTGAAAATAGTAATTAAAACAAAGTTGTAATTAAAATTACTAATTCTGAACATGTGGTATATTATATATTTAAACTGTAGAAATTATAAATGAATACATGGTAATTATATTTTGAAATATACATAGACATTTACATTTTGCATACAGTTTTTAATCAGTTATGAGTAAAAATTTTCATACCTTTGATTTTTATGTCAGAATATATTGCATAGTAAGGAAGTTATTTTCTATCTCTTAGTAGTCTGATGTAACAGAATTTAAGTATTTTAAGTGTGCATTAAGGAAATTAAAAACCACACTATTGATTAGATACATACAACAGAGAGAATTTTGACAGAGGAGTACATTTCAGAATAACACTTATCAATTGTTTTAGAAAATACTCTTACCTAAAGACAAAATAATCTTCCAATTTTCAGTATCTAAATACATAAAAGTTAACTTGCTACAAAAATGTTCAGCAAATTATATGTAGAGAGGGAGTGTCTCTCAAAATTATAAAGTCCATATATGACAAAAGAACAACTAACATCCTACTAGACAGATAAAAGTGTTTCCTCTAAGATTTAGAGCAAAACAAGGATGCTTATTGTCACCTCTTCTCTTCAACATAGTATCAAAAATCCTACCCAGAGTAATTAGGGAAGAGAAAGAAATAAAATCAACCAATTTGGAAAGGAATAAGACTGTTCTTTTGTGCAGATGACTATATATATATATATATATGAAATCTAGTAGGATACTGTTATAATAAGTGCTGAATAAATTCAATAAAGGGGTAGAATAAAAAGTCAACATGCAAAAATCAGATTTCCAGGTTTCCAACAAGCTATCAGAAAAGTAATTAAGAATATAATCTATAAAGACTTCACATATAACTAAGACTAAATTTAATTAAGTAAATGGTAGATCTCTGTGATGGAATTTGTTACAACAAAAGAAACAGGGTATCTGAGGGCAACATTGTATCCTGGTTGATATTCTGGAACAGAAAAACCATGACTATAAAAATTGGTGAAAGCTAAATCAAGTCTAGGATTAATTCTCACAAATGTATCATGGTTATGTAAGACAAAAATTTTGGGGAAACCTGGGTAAGGGTGTACAAAAATTCTGTTTAGATACCTATCTCTAACCATATACAAAAAATATCTTGACAATATTTCTGTGAACCTGAAATTATTGCTTATTGGAAAACTGTTTTTTAAAAACGTCTGGACAGAAATACAAATAAATTGTCTATATTATACAAATTAATCTACAGATTCAGTGATATTCCTGTCAAAAAAAGCAATGACATTCTTCATACACAGAAGTAGAGCTAGAAAAAAAAAAGCAGAACTAGAACTAGAAAAAACACAAATGGGACTATTGAAAGACCCTGAAAAACAAAAGCAAATAAGAGCATATGCAATATATGTTTGTGAGTGTGTGTGTGTGTGCATACATATATATCAATTCCCCAAGACATATGCAATTATTATTTATTGTAAATATATACCAATAAAAATAATAAAATAGTAAAAATATAATAAAGTAAAGGTTTCTGGAGGCATCACATTATTAGACTTCAAAATGTACTACAAAGCCATAGTAACTAAAGCACATGATACTGCCTTGAAGAAAGAACACAGATGAATAGAACAAAATAGAATTCTTAGAAATAAATGTATATATTTACAGCCAACAAATTTCCCAAAGATTTTAGGAGTACATATTGTAGAAATGATAGCTTTTTTAGTAAATAATATTGAGAACACAGGATAGCCACATGCAGAATAATGAAAATAGATATTATCTCTATGCATCTACTAAAATCTAATCAAAGAAGAATTAAAGATTTCTTTGTAAAATCTAAAACTATTAAAACAGTTTTTAAAAATGTAAGAGAGATATTTCATGATATTGTTTGGGGAAATGATTTCTTGAATGTGATCTTAACAACAAAGGCAACAAGATAAAAAATAGTCAAATGTGTTCAAATCAAATTAAGAGGCTTCTGAACAATAAATAATCAACAAATGAAGAGACAATACATACAACTGGAGAAAATATATAAAGAATTTAAACAACTCAACAGCAAGGAAATAACCCAATTTAAAAATATCCAAAGGACTTGACTTGATATTTTCCAAAATAATATATTCAAATTGCCAACAAGTATATGAAAAATGCTGAACATTACTTATTATTTTGACAACACAAATAATCAAAGCCACAATGAAATATCACCTTACAGCTCTTTAGGTCGGTCTTATAAAAATGATAAAATATAACAGGGTTTGTGACAATGTTGAGAAAATGGAACTCTTATATTTAATGAAAAAGTAAATTAGTGTAGCTATTATAGTAAACAGTATGGAAGTTCCTCAAAATTTAGAAATAATGCTACTAAGCCATCTAGAAATCTTACTACAGGATATATATACAAAGGAAATAAAACCAGCATCTTGAAGCAATATATCCACTTCAATCTCATAGCACTAACTCAGTTAACCAAACACATAGAATCAACATGCTTATAAATAGCTCATGAAAAAAGAGAATATAGTATATTTACTAAATGAAAGACATCCAGCCATAAAAAGAGGAAAATCTTTTCAATTTTTAAAACATGGATTAGACTAGGAATGTAGCTCAGCAGTACAAGGTCTGGCTGGCAAGTGTGAGTTCCTGAGTTCAATTACTTGTACCAAAAACATGGACTAACTGAATGAAGATTATGCTAAGTGAAATAAACCAGGCAAAAAAAAGAAAGGTACCAATTGATTTCACTCATATGTACAATTGAATGTAATCGATCTTATAAGACTACAAAGTAAAATAGTTGTTGACCAAAGCTGAGTCATTAGAAGGAAAAGGAGTTTGGGAAGATATTGCTCAGGATATATAAATACAGTAAGATCAATGAAATATAAAACAAAATCTAGTATGTGTTCAAAATAGGCAAAGGATAAGTATTAAAGGAATTTTCATTTTTGTATTATGATAATATTCCAAGATTGTGGTGATGGTTGTGGTGAGTCTTGATATTATACTGCAAAGTATCGAATCATATATGTTAAAGTGTTAAATGTATGACACATATTTCAATAAAGATCTTTTTAATTACAAAGAAAAAATTGAAAAACTTGGATAACATTGGTTTACAGAGCAGTTTAGAATTTTGTAAATGACTTCTATGTATAACATACTATGTGATATTCGCTGTTGTTATTATACGAAATTTGTTACTGTTCATAATTTTCAAGGGAATACACAGAAAGTTTTAAAACATTTCAAAGTGTTCAAATATGTCAAAATTCATATTACTCGTATATTGGAGAGTTGAAACTAAAGTACTAAACTCTGAATAAGAAGTCATATCTATCTACTTGGAAATGATAAGATCGCTGTCTTCTGATATCCATATAATGTTCCAAAATGGAAATATTTTCATGTTTATTGGATGAAAACATATGGTATATGTGTTGCATCACTGGGGGCTCTTGGGGACCTGGGGGTCATCCGTGGCATGAGCCTAGTTCCTCTGGTCTATGTCCTCCCTCTGGCAAAGAATAGAAGAACAGGGCAATGCTGACCCAAAACAGAAGTTCCCTCCCGCACAGAATGAGGAACTCAGAAATGAAAGTAGAGCGAAGCAGAGGTTTATTTATAAGGTGGTAAAGACAGAGATAAAGCTACTGAGAGACAAGCAACAAAGCATGGAGAACTCTAAAGAGCCTCTCACCAGAGGTCTATGATTACCCCACTCTTATAGGGGTAAATTGGTAAGGGTAAGTCAAGAATTATGGGGTCTCCACTGATCGGTGTGCTCTAGGTCAATCAGGGTCTTAGCCTTTGTTGCTAGGATGAGTTGTTGCTAGAGTGAGCTAAGGTTCATGAGATCTAGGAGCTTTCCAGTGAATGCATGCAAACGGGTATCTAAAAATGATTGTTCTACTCCTGCAAAGGTTTCACAAAGGGCAATTTCTAGTAAGCAGGTGGTCATTTCTAGTCTGCCACATTAGCCATGGCACGTTAGCCACTTTATGCCCTGGGTCCCTGACTCTCTTCCCCTCTCACTGTCCCTAAACAAGTAGGCAACTGTTCAAAATTTAGTAGTGGCATTTCTCATTTCAAATTTATTTAAATAGGTCCTTTTTTTAATACACAAAATGATTCATGTAGCTAGAGAATTTGTGAAGGAGTTTGTGATGCCATGCCTACAAATTTCATTATGGTCTTTGGATTTTCATGCCATCAAAAAGCTTACATATTATTTGTAGAACTCTTCAGGTGATTAGTTATTAGTATTGGTATTAGTTATTGGTATTATTTTTCCATTATTCAAACTTGCTTACAATGTTTTAATGATCATTTTAAAGTTTTAATTGTCTTTGCTAATTTTGAACTGATATCATGGTATAAAGCTATTGCTTTCATGAACTGTTTTTATAGACATAGAAATTTCCTACTTTTTGAAGTCAGTTTCACAATTCATTTATTTATGTTTATAACCAAGTGCAATATTTTGATTAAAATATTTTCCTTGCCCAGGGGTAACATATGATTTTTCAATCCCCATTTCTGGGCCTGAACAGCAGCTGTCAGCCTGTTGCTTCTCTGTAGATTTCACAATTACAATGTATCTTGGCGAGTGATGTCCATTTTCAAAGATACACAATACTCAGTAAAATACTTGATGAGATGTAAAGTATTTGCTCTTGCCTAATGATTGAAAAAAGTGCAAACATTGCTACACTAGGTATTTTTGAAAGATGTCTACTGTAAAATTTGGGATGAAATAGAGGTGTGTAATTACTGTCAGTGGTGTCAGGGCTTTTATTTTAATGAAAGAAGGTAGTGAAGACTTTATGCAGTATCGTAATTAGAAACTTTCATTCTGCTTCTATTGACAAGCCATCTTTTGTAAATGGGAGCAACCCTCCCTACAGTAATTGGTATGTCTAAACTTTAATTATTTTAGGGGGAAAGGAAACTTGTGAGAGACCAGTAGAGAATTCAGAAGAGAATGAAATCATTGAACCTATAATAAAAATGTACTCATTTATATGCTTTCAAGACAAACTGGTCAAAGTGTGTTTACTTGTATTGAATACTTTTGAGTTCCACATTAAGAATGTTTTTAACATTAAAACAGAGATCTGAGCCCGGGATTTAGCTCAGTGGTTTTGCTGCCTGCCTTGCAAGCACAAGGACCTGAGTTCGATCCCGGGTACCAAAAACAACAACAACAATAACAAAAACAAAAACAGAGATCTATTTTAATGACTAAAATGATTAGAGTATCAAGAAAACTTTGTGTTTGCAGAATACATGATCATATAGAATAATTTATTTAAAACTTAGTTATATGTAGTCCAAACAATGTATTATAGTTCTAGCTGTATCTCATTACATATATTTTACAAAGTAGCTTTAGTATATTTTATATTATTTTAAATATAATGTTACTATGGAGACTTTACCATGTCAGTTTTCATGTCTTAGCCTTTGTTTCCTCATAAATATAATAATCATATAATAATTCTCTACACAGTAATTCTCCACAAACTCCAACATATATAAGACTTAAGGGAAATAAAGGAGATAAAACAAGGAAATGTATTTATTTTATAAAATTTATGTCCATAAAATGCCATTACCCTGTTTCCATAAGTACAGGTGTAATTAACACTACACCTCCTGCACTAACATGAATCAATAGTATTTGAAATGAAATTAAATAATTTGTCATAAAACCCTATAGAAAATTTCAAATCTAACTTCTATCATTATATAAATCCAAGAGGTAGTCATAGTGTCATCCTCAACAGTTGTAAATGATGAAAGTTTTATTTATTTCGTCTGGGAACTTTAAAATATCATTCTTATTTTTAAAAAATAGCATACATAATTATTCCTAAACACTTTCTTTGTATCAAGTACTTATGAGATCTGTTAGTTGCAGAAGACTAGGGATATTGAAGAAAGACAAAGAAGGTGTGTAGGTATGACAACAAAACTGTAGTGTCAAAAAATGTAGGAAGCACTTATTCACTGAACTCAAGCTTTGTACAGAAACTTATTGATTCCCAAATAGCTCAAAGAAGAAAAACAAGTCTCTTGGCAATTGTCAGTTCTAGGCCCCTATTTTTGCTAACTGTATTTCCTTACTTTCCCTTAAATCATTTGTACTTAGTTTCTTAAAGACACTGGGATTATGTGTGTTTCCAAACTCCACTTCAGTGAAAAGCACCCTCCATCTTAAATCCTAGTGCAAAAGTTTGATACTGAAAATAGAGGAAACTACAGAATGATTAAAATAAAATGAAATTCAGTAATCACTATGTATATTAGGATTAAGTTTCAGGTCTCTGCAACTGTGAACTATCATAAATGTTTTCAACAAGGGAAAAAGTAGCATTCCTTTTCTGAGTGATGTCTTATAAAACCTAACTTATTTGTCAAATTAAATCTACACATCATATTCCTAATTCTTTGCCCCCTAACAGACGAGATCATGAAATTCAAACATTTTACAGAATGTGTCTGGGAACCCTTATCATTTATTTGAAGGCAATGAATAATGCACCAATTACATTCAGCTCACTGGGTTTATAAAAGCTAGTCACAGAAAGAAAATTCAAAAACACACATGCTTGGTTGAAACCACAGGTCAATGAAAAGAAGTGAGAGGAAGATTTCTGGCAGTAACCAATGACATTAAACCAAATACTGCTTACTTACCTCTGCTTCCTCCTTGAGACAGATAAGTAGTGAATCCTAGAAAAGTTACAAGATTTCTGCTGCAACTATGTCTCTTGATATATAGAAACAAGGACCAAGTTTTGTTGAGATAATTCCTGCCCCCCCAAAAAAAACCCCTGAAAGATAGATTATTTTGATTTAAAAAAAACTATAGCCATGGTTATTGCATTCTAAATTAACTGGACCCTCATTCTAATAGCTTAGATTATTATAGTTTAAACTTATAAACCACAAATTTAAATGACAATTTAGAGTATATTTCATCTTTGAATCACATTCAGAAGTAAATAACTGTTTTGCATTTACAAGGAGAATTGATTGATGGAAATCGTGAGTTCCCTTTCTATTTTATTTTGTTTTATTTTTTTGTACCAGGGATCTAACTCAGGTCCTTGCACTTGCACAGCAGGAGGCGAAACCACTGAGCTAAATCCCCAGCCCCCCTTTCCATTTTAGCACCATATTCCTAAGTGACTAAATCAATTTCAAAAACTCTAATATACATGGCTTACAAATTTGCCACATGAAAATAAAAAAAGATTAAATTTTGAATAGAGCATGAATAAATTATAAGTGTAAATACATGTATACATAGATATACACATTATTTCTAATAGGTGCATTTCATAATGTACATTTCACAAATATACAGATAATTAATAGAAATACATATATTAGAATCAATGTTAAAATGTGTCATTACACTTGATTTACTTAAGGGAGTGGTTTGATAGATTACTTTTTATGCAGGTTTATGCCTGTCTGCAGCTTCATTGTATTCAGTTAAAGTAAAATAAGTTACTGGAGAGCAAGTAGCTGATTTGCCTTTTTAATATCCAGTGGAATTTATTTTGCTCTTAACATTTTGGCAGTAAATTAGTATACACATACAAAAAATGCTATAAATGAAAATACTACTCTTCCCAGAAATAATTAGACTAAAGTTATGCAAATATAGATGAATATTTTGGATTTAGAAGACCATAAATTGTTTGTCACAACTGTTATACTCTGTCATTGTGCACAAAAGCAGGCATATATATTATAATTAAAAATGATTATGACTGTGGCCCAATAAAGATTTATTTATAGGAACAGTGACCTGAAATTTTTCCTGTGTGTGATGGCTTGTGAAACTCTTAACTGGGCAATAAATTCTAGGTTTATATTTATGTCTTGCATATGCATGTGTATATGTGTGCATACAGGAATATAATTACTTCTATATGTTTATGAATATATACAAATGTGTACACACAGTACCTATGTATATTTATATATGCATTTAGAATAAAATAAGTACACTAAATATAGTAAATGTTCATATAGTTAATATAAACATGTATATTTAAGAATATTATATATACACATACATTTGATCAATAATGCATTATTTTAGCAACTGATACAAAAACAAAGCAGAATAAATTTGTGTTTTTATAGATATGCCAACTGACTAGAATAACAGCTATAACTTGGTATATGATAAATACAATAATATAAAGAAAAAAGGAAAGACAAATAAGAGAATGAAGAATATAAATGTGTGGGAGGGCTAGAAGGAAGAGAAGAAAAAGAAAAGAGTTGAAGGGGTGGGGATTTAGCTCAGTGGCACTGTGCCTGACTCACACATTCAAAGTCCTGAGTTCAATCCCCGGTACAGGGGTGGGGAGAGAGTTGATACTGAATTTTAAAAATGAATTAATATTATTTGAATATTGTCAGAGTCCATCAAAAACAGGGTATGTGGTTTTATAATACATCACCATTAATAAAGTATGTGCTTCATTAAGAATCCAAAAATACAACGTTTTAGGAAAAGAAGAAATTAGGACATCAGAGTGTTAGTAAAGTTATTGGTTTGTATTATTTCTGCGTTACATTCTCAGTACTATAAAACTACTAGTGGCAATCAACTTACAAAAATAAAAGATTCATTTGGGTTAGTGGTTTTCAGCGTTCCTCTTTTCAAGATTGGGATAGAGCCCCATAAGATTTGGGCCTCTGATAAAGAAGAAAATCTACAGCATTATTCAGAGAGCAATGGGAAAAACCAGGGACTGGAATTTCACAATCCACATCTAGGGAGGGCTCCAGAGATCTAAAAACCACTCACTAACACCCACCACTTAAATGTTCCTTTAATTGCCAAAAGCACAAACCCTATAATACAAGGACTCTTGGCGTGACATTCAGTATTCAACCAGTAACACCATCTGTGACCCATCATAGCTCTGCCACATCAGTGGTGATAGTTTTTTGACTTGAACTTTTCTCCAGTAAAACTCATTTATAGCCAATTTCTTTAGTAGAATACGTCACCCCTATAACTCTTTTTACTGTGTGCTTTTCAATTTTGGCTAAGAATTCCAGTAGATACACTCCCTTGTTCAGCTGAAATTAAGGCTGGATGTAAATGCATATTGTCTTGAACCACACATTTATTAAAATTAGTCTTTTCTGTCACTGGAGAATATGGCTTAAGTGAGAAGTTCTACCATTGGTGATGTTGTTATTTAAAAAAATCTATTAAAGAGTTATTTCATTAATATCATCATAATTTAGGTAGTTGCCTCAGTGGCTAAAAGAACCTTCTATGGTTCTGAGCTGCCTCAATATAGTTAGTCCTTGGAACCACAGCCACTTTTGAAATAAATTCTTCTACACTGTTACTTAATGTATATGTATTGTGAAGAAAGGACTATTTGAAAATTAGTAGTGTCTATTTGGAGGATATATTTTTGAAGATAATTTTATAGTATTGTCTCCTGATAATCATTGTTATAGTTGACTGTAGTGGACCATAATAATATAAGATTAATGTAGGGATAAATTATTTTTAGCTTCTAAAATGTACAGTGGTGTGAAGATCCAGACAGTGTTAATTTTGTTAAAAGTTTTGTTATAATAACCACATTTTAGAATCGAGTGTGGTATTTTTATCTTCATGGTATTCCCATTCTTGTCTATCCTATCATATCCATATTTGAACAACTACTCTTGAAAGAAATCTTTAAAATTGTTTGAATTGTTTAAAATTGTTTGAACAAATCCCTGTCTCAAAGGTTTCAAATGTGGGCCAACTCAGCTTATCATGATGGCAATAATGTATAATAGAGTAACCGTTGAGACTCAGAGATTAAACAAGAGATGACAGGTAACTCTATCCTTTGCCATGTCTTTATTTCCCTATAACAAAATTCCTTTCACTTGACAACAAACTGTTTATAAGAATAAATTTTTTTACAAGTTATATATCTTCTTATCTTTTTATCATTAATTAAGTTTATTGGTACAATTTAGATATACATAATGATCACAATCATCATATGGAACTTGTACCTGGACATGACATATCTTGATTAATATTTTTTTTCCATTCCCCTCTCCTCCCTTCAACTCCTCTTCCCCTCTGTATTTACAAAACCTTTGTTTCCATTTTAGCCTTTATTTCTTGTTTTTTTAATTTTCCCATCCTTCCTTTTTCTCAACCCCCTCCCCTATGCCCCTTCCCATTTGAACATTTTCTCCTATTTCACAATATCTATTATATATTTTGGTCCTTATTTACATTTTCAGTTTCTCACACCAGAGAAACAATGTGATATTTACATGTGTGCCGTTTTATTACACTGAAGAGTATGCTCTCTATGTGCATCTATTTAGCTATAAATTTCTCAATCCTTCTTCATAGCTGAGTATTCCTCCATTGTATGGAAACATCACATCTTCTTTATCCATTCATTGGTTGATGGGTATTTGGGTTGTTTCTAAGATTTAGTTATTGTAAATTGTGCTTCTATGACATGAGTGCATATGTCACTGTGGTATGATGCTTTTAATTCTTTTGAGAAGATATTGGGAAGGAGGACAACTGGCTCAAATGGAACCTCTATTCCTAGTTCTTGAGGAATCTCCACAATGATTTCCACAATGGTTGCACCAGTCTGCACACCCACCATCAGTAGAGTGGGGTTCCTTTTTTCCCACAGCTTCTCTGGCCTTTGTTATTGATTTGTTGATAATAGCCATTCTTTCTGCGGTGAGATGGAATTTCAGTGTTTTTTTCATTTGCATCTCTCAAATGACCAGTGATATTGAACATATTTTCATATGTTTACTTGCCATTTATACTTCTTCATCTGAGAAGTGTATATTCATCTTAGATGCCCATTTTTGGATTGGGTCTTTAAATTTGGAGGGTCTGATTTTTTTCAGTTCTTTACATATTCTCAATATCAGTCATTTTCCCCCCATTCTGTTTGTTGTCTATTCTGTTGGTGATTTCTTTTGCTGTGCAAAAGCTTTTTAATAAGATAATATCCCAATTGTTGATTTCTTGTAATATTTCCCTTGAGATCAGGGTTTTGGTCATAAAATCTTTAACTACACTCATGTCTTCAAGAGTTCTACCTAATCTCTCTTAGCTGATTTAATATTTCTGTTTTAAGATTTAGACCTTTGATCCAATTTGATTTTAGTTTAGTGCATGGTGAGATAATCTGGTTTTAATCTTTGGCATGTGGGAAGCCAGTTAAGGAATGCTATTGATTTTTTAGTGTTGACTTTGTATCCAGCTACATGACTGGATTTGATTATTAAATCTAGAAGTCTTTTGGTGCAGTTTTTGGGGTCTTCTATGTAGAGCATCATATTACCTGCAAATAATTTTAACTTCTTCCTTTCCTACCTTTATTCCTTTAATTTCTTTCTTTTGTTTAATTGCTCTAGCTAGTGTTTGCAGAACTATATTGGAGTGGTGACAGTGGACATCTTTGTCTTGTTCCTGATTTTAGAGTGAAAGCTCCAATCACCAATTGATGGGCAATTAGGCTGTTTCCAAGTTTTAGTTATTACAAACTGTGCCAGAGAGCTTTCAGTATTTGACCATTTAGTATGGTGTTGGCTATTGGTTTCTCATAGATGGCTTTTATCAGATTGAGATAAAGACTATCTATTGCAATTTTCTGTAGGGTTTTTATTATGAATGGGTTTTGGACTTTGTCAAATGCTTTTCTGTGTCTATTGAGATGATCTAGTGATTTTTGTCCTTGGCTCTGTTAACATGGTATATTACATTTATAGATTTGCATGTGCTGAACCATCCCTGCATCCCTAGGATGAATCCTACTGGGTTGTGTTGCATATTCTTCTTGATGATTTCCTGCATTCTGTTTGCCAATATCTTATTGAGAATATTTGCATCTATGTTCATTAGGGAGATCGACCTATGGCTCACTTTTTTGGTTGGATTTTTCTCTGGTTTTGGTATCAGGGTCATACATTTTTCTAGGGATGACTTTGGGCTTATTGCTTCCTTTCCAGTTTTATGAATAAATTATAATAAAGCATGTTAATGCTATAATTTAATTCCTTCACCATTACTGCTTCTATATTCCATCTACAATTACTCTACGTTCAATTGTCTTCGCTATTATTATTGTGTGATAAATTGGCTTTGATACTTTGTTTTGCTGTTATATTTTCAAGTATCCATTGTAGATTAAATAGTTCTGTATAATCTTTATATCATACATTGATTATTCTTTAATTATTTGCTTTCCCTCACAACTTCCAAAATTAATCTAAGCAATGGCAACAGCAGCATATCCTGATCTCACGAGTGTTTTTATATTATATATTTGAGATTTTCTCTTGGTTTATTTTTTCATAGAAACTTTTTTGATAATTTTAATAACTACTGGAAGTCCAAGTTACTATCAACCTGTATCAAAGGAAAATATTTTAAAATAACAGAAAGATAGCAAACATTTTCTAAAAATACATTTCTACATATTTTAGTTTCAGTATTTCATATCCGGACAAGATCAACACACAATGAGAGGAGGTTATTCAGAACATGAATGTTCCATATATTTTGTGTGTGTGTGTGTATTTGGATACAAGGTCTTTCTATGTAGCTCATATTTTGTCTAGTGTTCAGTACAATGATTTGTTGCCGATGTAGAAAAAGGATGAGATGGCATAGAACAGATCAACTGGTGAATGATTGTAACACAAAAAGTTGAAAGGAGAATTTTTTTTAAGTTCATAAGAAAATATGACTCTAGTGAATTTAGACACAGTGAAAACCTAAGCTTACCTTCAGTACACCATGTCCAGAACTAGAGTGTAGAGTAGTAAGGATAGCAGAGGTTCCTAAGTTTTGTGAGTGCAAATAAGCCTATGATACATTTCTGTGTTTGAACAAAATAGAGAAGAATGTTAGAAAGCTAGTTCTGCAGGTTGAGCTGTTCAGTAAATAGAGTCAGAATTCTAAGTAAAAGGTATGTAAATGTAAAAAGGACTCATATTTCCTGTCTACCCTTCCCTCAGGTCATTTTGTATGAAATATTGACAGACACTATAATACACAATAATCAATGGATGATAGTTATTCTTTCTGCTTGTTAAATAATGCCTTAGAAGATGTTCATTATGATCTTCTATTTACAGTTTTACAAGGTTTACCAGTTAACATTTTTGTATTGTTTAGTGTTTACTTTTCTTATGAGCAATATCATATTAATATTAAAAAATGATTGTTTTAATTTTCTTTTCTTTTTTTCCTCTTTATTGCCCATATAAGTGAAGTTGAGTTCACTTATAATTGTTGGGGGTGGGTAGAGGAAAGGAAAGAAGGCAAAGGAAAAATATGAGAAAAAGAAAAAATGGAAAGTCTTTGTAAACAGGTAGGGGTAGAGGGGTTGAAAGGAGGGCAGGGGGATGGGGCAAAACTAAGAACCAAGAGAGATTACGTAGAGGCACAAATTCCCAAATGATGAATGCCATCATATTGTATAACTAAAATGTATCAGTAAACTTAATGAATAATAAAAGTGAATTGTTGTAAAATCTGTTAGATTTTATATTTGAAAAGAAAGAATCATTAAGGTTTACCAGTCCGGATATGTAAAGTATTCTGAAATGAGATAATGAGATGTTTAAATAAATATGTAAAGCATAATTTAGGTGAATCATTTTTATCTTTTCAGTTCCCATGTCAGTTAACCGGTAGAATGTTTTTAAAGTTTTGCATCATACCTTATCAAAAATATAGCTGAGTGACCTAAAAAAACATAATTTCCTGCTGAAAGGTATAAAATGCAACTTTAAAACTTGCCTCGTGATTCAATTTTTCATTTGAATATATTTTAAGATCCCCACATAGGTAAGTTTCTAAAGTGTACTATTCCATTTTAATAGTAGTTTTTCTTAGGAGAAAGAATGAGAATAATAATGTGTGACCTGAAGGTGAAAGAGTTGAGGAGTCACTTGTTGAATGAGGTTTTCTAAATTTGGATCTTTTTTCAATCTTTCTGATGCTGATATAGCAAGAGATCAGTTTGGTGATATTCCACTTTTTATTAAATTCTCTGGTCTACAGCAGCATACAAGTGAGAATGAGAGGCAGCCACCTGAGTCAAAGCCTTCATCATGAGAAATCTGACTGCATCTGCCTCTACTTCCTGACATTCAAGTTCAATTTCATAGAAAATAAATTCAAAACAATATCAGTGATACTATATGTCTAGCAAGTTTCATATATATAT
>NW_004624789.1:512373-528388 GCF_000247695.1 Heterocephalus glaber | reverse complement strand
GGTCTGATTTTTTTCAGTTCTTTATATATTCTAGATAGTAGTCCTTTGTCTGAGTTACAGCTGCTAAAAAGTTTTTCCCACATTGTAGGTTGTCTCTTAGCTCTGTTGGTGGTTTCTCTTGCAGTGCAGAAACTTTTTAATAATATGAGATCCCAGTTGATTCTTTATGTTAGTTCTCATGCTACGGAGGTTTTGTTTATAAAGTCTTTTCCTATGCCAATGTCTTCAAGTGTTCTACCTAAATTATCTTCCAGCAAATTTAGTGTTTCTGTTTTAATATTTAGATCTTTAATCTACATTGATCTTAGTTTAGTGGATGGTGATTGATATGGGTCTAGTTTTAATGTTTGGCAGATTGAAATCCAGTTTTTCCAACACCATTTATTAAATAGGCTATCTTTCCTCCAATGAAGGTGGTTGGCTCCTTTGTCAAAGATGAGGTGGCTGAGTATGTCTAGAGTTGTTTCTGCATCTTCTAATCTATTCCACTGATCCTCGGGTCTTTTTTTTTCCAGTACCATGCTGTTTTTATCACAGTAGCTTTGTAGTATAGTTTCAAGTTAGGGAGTGTGATACTGCCAGCCATGTCTCTGTTGCCTAGAATTGCTTTTGCTATTCTAGGTCTCTTCTGGTTCCAAATGAAATTTTGGATTTTTTTCTCTATTTCTGTGAAGTATATCATTGGAATTTCAATTGGCATTGAATTAAATTTATATGGTACTTTTGGAAGTATGGTCATTTTCACTATATTGGTTTTTCCTACCCAGAAACAAGGGATGTCTTTCCATTTTCTTATATCCTATTCAATCTCTCATTTTAGAGTCCTGTATTTTTCAGTGTAGAGATCTTTTGCTTCCTTTGTCATATTGATTCCTAGATATTTCATTTTTTTGGATGCTATTGTAAAAGGGATTGTTTCACTAATTTCTCTCTCTGTGAGTTGGTTATTTGTGTATAAGAAGGCCATTGTTTTGTTAGTGGTGACCTTGTATCCAGCTACTCCACTGAATCTGTCAATTTAGTCTAGAAGTCTTTTGGCAGATTTTTGGGGTCTTCCATGTAAAGTATCATATCATCAGCAAATGATGACAGTTTAACCTCTTCCTTTCCTACCTTTATTCTTTTTATTTCTTTCTCTTTTCTAATTGTGGTTGCTAATGTTTCCAGAACTATGTTGAACAGGAGTGGTGATAGTGGGCATCCTTGTCTTGTTCTTGATTTTAGCATGAAAATTTTCAATTTTTGACCATTTAGTATGATGTTGGCTGTTGTTTTTTTTATTGATAGCCTTAATCAGTTTGAGATAAAGACTTTCTATTCCAAATTTCTGTAGTGTTTTTATCATTAATGGGTGTTGGATTTTGTGGAATGCTTTTTCTGCATCTATTGAGGTGATCATATGGCTTTTGTCCTTGGTTCTGTTAATATAGTGTATTACATTTATTGATTTATGTGTGTTGAACCATTCTTGCATCTCTGGGATAAATCTGACTTGGTCAGGGTGCATGATCTTCTTGTTGACCTTCTATATTCTGTTTGCCAGTATCTTGTTGAGGATTTTTTCATCTATGTTCATTACAGAGATTAGCCTGTAGCTCTCTTTTTGGGTTGGGTCTTTCCCTGGTTTTGTAATCAAAGTAACACTTATTTCCAGGAAAGTTTTTGGAAGACTTGCTTCCTTTTCAATTTTCTTGGTGAGTTTAAAGAGTAATGAGGGTAGCTCTTCTTTACACTTCTTGTTCTTCATTTAACTTTGGCAATTTGTATGTATCTAAGAATCTGTCCATTTCTTCTGTGTTTTCCATTTTATTAGAGCACGGGTTCTTGAAGTACCAATTGATGATGCTCTGGATTTCTGCTGGGTCTGTTGTGACTTCACCTTTTTCATTCTTAATTGCATGGATTTGAGCCTTTCTTTCCTTTTTTTGATAAGATTGGCTAAAGGTTTATCAATTTTATTTATTCTTTCAAAAAACTAACTCTTTCATTCATTGATTTTTTTGTATCATTCTTAGTCTCCCTTGCATTGATTTCTGCTCTGATGTTTAAATTTTCCTCTCTTGTATGAGGTTTGGGTTTGTTATGCTCTTGTTTTTGTAGGAGCTTGAGGTTTTATGTTAGGTTATTTATTTGAGTTCTCCTTGTTTTCCTAATATGGGCATTCACTGCTAAGAATTTCCAGCATAGAACTGCTTTCACTATGGCCCATAGATTCCTGTATTTTGTAGTGGCATTATCATTTACTTGTAGAAACTGTCTAATTTCTTCTTTAATTTCCTCTGTGATCCATTGGTTGTTCAGGAGGGTGTTATTCAATTTCCAGGTGTTTGTAGGAGTTTTGCCTTTTCTTATGTTATTGATCTCCAATTTTATCTCACTATGGTCTGATAATATATGGGGGGTAATTTCAATTCCTTAACATTGACTTAGACATGTCCTGTGAGCTAGCATGTGGTCTATTTTGGAAAATTACCAGTGTGTAGCCAAAAAGTATGTGTATGCTGATTTTGTGGGGTAGAGCACTTTGGAAATATGTCTTAAATCCATTTGTTCAATAGTGTGGTTCAGTTCTAGCATTTCTTGTGAATTTTTTGTCTAGATGATTTGTCTATTTGTGATAGTGGAGTATTGGGGTCCCCCACTATGATGGCGTTAGTGTTTATTTTATTTTTCATGCCCATTTTTATTTGTTTTGTATTGTTGGGGGCATTCATATTTGGTGCATTTATATTTATGACTGTCATCTCTTCCTCTTGGATTGTTCCCTTAACAAGGATGTAGTGACCATCTTTGTTTCTCAATTAGTTTTTGTTTGAAATCTACTTTGTCAGCAAATAAGATTGCTACCCCTGCTTCTTTCTGGGTTCCTGTCATGTGGAGAACTGTTTTCCATCCTTTTACTTTCAGTTTATGATTTTTTTTTGAGTTAGGTGTGTTTCTTGTATACAGCATATTGTTGGGTTTTGGTTCTTAATCCATTCTTCCAGTCTATTTCTTTTGATTGGTGAATTGAGCCCATTAACATTGATGGTTATAAGTGAGATATTGACTCATCCTTGTCATGATGTTTTACTATTGTTGGCTTTTTTATTTCTTATTTTTCCCCTTTCCTTTTTTTCTTACCATGCCTGGTGGCTTTCTTAAGTTGGGCCTCATGGAGTTTTGACTTTCATTGTCTTTTTCTATGATATTGTTTAGAATTGTTGAGAGTGCTGGTTTAGTGTTCATGAAATTTCTCAGGTGTTCGTTTTCATGGAAGGATCTAATTTCCCCATTAATTTTGAAAGATAATTTTTCAGGATACAACAGTCTTGTTGGAAGTTCTGTTCTTTTAGGTCTTGAAATACTTCAGGTTCTCCTTGACTTGAGAGGTCTGCTGTGATTCAGATGGGCTTTCTTTGTAGGTGATTTGATTCTTTTCTCTAACTGCTTGTAGGATTTTGTTCTTCTCTTGGGTTTCTGGGATCTTGACTATTATATGTCTAGGTTTAGATGTTTTTGATGGTGGCTAGTTAGAGTTCTATATGCCTCACTTATCTGTATGTCCAATTCTCTACCTCTGTCTGGGGAAGTTTTCTATTGTTACTTCTGTGAACAAATTTTATGTCAATTGTACTTTCTCATGTTTTTTTGTGGACTCCTATCAGTCTTATGTTATTCTTCTTTGCCTCATCTAGCAGCTGCTGGATTTATTTCTCATAGTCCATTGCTATCTTTAAGAAATCTCTGCTTTCATTGTCATTAACTTCAATCCTGTCTTCTATATCTGATATTCTATCTTCAGATTCCCTTAATCTTCTGTTCATACTTTCAATGGAGTTTTTAATTTCCTGGATATCTGTTTGAATCTGTTTCATGGATTCCATTTCTTTCTTATGCTGGGCAATCATGGTTTTTATTTCTTTCTTATTCTGGGCATTCATGGCTTCCAGCATGATTCTGAGCTCATCTATTTTTTTTATCTGTTTCTGTTCTAGATCCTCTAATCATGTCTTTCACTCTGCTCACCTTCATTGTAGTTATCTGGGAGATTATTTCTGCTTTGAATTTTTCTAGAGCCTTATTTATCTGTTTCATTACTTCTTGTGCTACCAGTTCAGGGTGTCTAGGTGGTTGATTATCAGACTTTTTCACCTCGTTTCCCCCAGAATTTGCCTTTTGTGAGGTGGAAGTATGAGTTTGTTCCTTGCTTAAATGTCTTCTCATTTTTCTTTTTGGTATTGTTCTTGCTTTAATTCCTGGGTTGATATTTTGAAGTTGCTTATTGTAAGTATGTTTTTTGCTTATGTTTAGCACCATTATGGAGTGATTGCTTCTCAGATGTATCTTCCAGATATAGCTGGTCTTTAGGTTCTCAGTCTCTAATTACTCTGAGGCTGTCTCATTTTCATTATACCAGGAAGGACAACTGACTAGATCGATCACAACACCTTAGCCCAAGTGATACAATCAGCAACACCGTAGCATCAAGTACATCTTAGAAAATGACAATTTGCAGTAGTTATTAATTTTTCACCTTTAACTGTGTGAATTAAATAAAAATTGAGGACAACCCCAACATATGTTTACAGTGAATAAACTCTTCAATATAACAACTTTATTCTTTGGGATAGGGAGTTAGAGGGAGTTGGGGAGGGAGAGATAGTTAGGTGGAAGAATAGGGGAAGGTTAGCAGTGAGGCCAGAGGATAGAGGAAAAAGAGAAGAAAAGAAAAATAAAGAAAAAATACAAATTAGAGCCAAAACAGGAACACAAAGGGAGATGAAGAACAGTGTGGGACAGTAAGAGAGTGAATGAGAGAAAGAAAGAAATGGTAAAAGAAAGAAAAAAGAAAAATTTAAATTTTGAAAAGAGTAGAAAAAGAAAAAAAATTAAAATTAAAAATAAGACCAAAAATGCTAATAATAATTTTGAAAATAACAAATAATAGATAAAAATTAAGGGACTCCTTCAGGGTATGTCTGTACTGTTACAATAGACAGTGTGCAGATGTAAGACAATAAGTATCAGCAAGCCAGTCACAGACGGGTGAAATTCAAAGATTTCTAGCTGCAAATCCCAAGTTGAGCTCCCTGTTGTCCTGCAGGGTGGAATTCTGCAAAGCTCTATTGCAGGTTCCAGCTGGCCTTCCCCTGAAGATAGTCCAGGTTCTGATGGGAGGTGATGATCCCTCCAACTTACCAAGTACGGTGGTCTGGTTTGCCTTTATTGCAGAGAATCTCTTCACTTTTCTGGTGGGCTTCCATTTTCATTGAGGAGCCTGAGAGAGGCCCTCTATCTGTTGTTCACTTCTGCAGCTCAGGACAATGGCTGTTATGCCCCCCTGTGCCTCTGTAGTGTGGATCTAGGTAGCAGCACAGCCAGGAGGCCAGAGTGGGGTGGGGGTTGCAGGTGTCTGCATGCCCAAGCTGCTCAAGGTGGCCATGTCCAGCACTCCATTTTATAAAAAGAAAAACCCACTTCTACTTTATCTAGTCTCCAGTTGATGGGCAATTGTGCTGTTTCCAAGTTTTAGCTATTGCAAACTGTGGTGCTATAAACATGGGTGCACATGTATTGCTGTGGTATGATTCTATTAATTCTTTTGGGAAGATACCTAGCAAGGGAATAGTTGGATCAAATGGGACCACTAATCCTAGATTTTTGAGGTAGCTCCATACTGACTTCCACAGCAGTTGCACCAGTCTATGCGTCCTCGAACAGTGAAGAAGGTTTCCTTTTTCCCCACAGCCTCACGAACATTTGTTGTTGGTTGATTTCATGATTGCTGCCATTCTTTTTGGGGTGAGGTGGAATCTCAATGTTGTTTTCATCTGCATCTTGCCAATAACCAGTGACATTGAACATTTTTTCATATGTTTACTTGCTATTTCTACTTTAACTGAGAAATGTCTGTTCATTTTGGGTCTCCATTTTTTGATTGGGTCTTTAAATTTGGGAGGTCTGTTTTTTTAAGTTCTTTATAGATTCTAGATAGTAGACCTTTGTCTAAGGGACAGCTCGTAAAAATTTATTCCCACATTGTATGTTCTCTATTAGCTCTGTTAGTCATTTCTCTTGCTGTGCAGATTGTTTTTAATAAGAAGAGATCCCACTTGTTGATTCTTTGTGCTGGTTAATGTGCGACTGAGATTTTGTTCATAAAATCTTTTCCTAAGCCAATGTCTTCAAGAGTTCTACCTAACCTCTCTTCCAGTTGGTTTAGTGTTTCTGTTTCAATATTTAGATCTTTAATCCATTTTGATTTTAGTTTATTGCATGGTGAAAGATAAAGGTCTAATTTTAATCTTTGGCATGTTGAAATCCAATTTTTCCAACACTATTTATTAAACAGGCTGTTTTTCTTCCAGTGAGGGTGTTTTTCTCCTTTGTCAAAGATAAGTGGTTGAGTGTGTCTGGAGTTGTTTCTGGGTCTTCTAATCTGTTCCACTGATCCTCAGGTCTGTTTCTTTGCCAGTACCATGCTGTTTTTATGACAATAGTTTTGTAGTATAGTTTCAAGTTGGGAATTTTGATAACCCCTACCTTGTCTTTGTTGCCTAAAATTGCTTTTGCTAGAAAAATATATATATTTTACAGAAAGTACTTTTTTATTAATTCTTTAATTCCATCTCTGTGAAACATGATACTCTTGACCTTTAGTTAGTTCCAGTATGCATAAAGTTTGCTTTGACTTCCTGGTATTCTAATTTCTGTTCAGCTCTATGAGCTACTGAGTATTCCCTCTTCTCGTGGGTCTAGATATTAGAACGAGAAAAAATAGAATGCATGTATTCACTTATTCATTTGAATATTTTTGCCAGGCTCGGGGTGGGAGTGGGGGGGCTTCCAGGTAGTACTGATCAACATTTTCACTTTGTGAAAAAATGCATTAGTAGTTGTTTAATGAGGATAATTAATACTTTGCATTATAGAAAAAAATAACATATACTAAAGTGTAGAAGATGGTATGGAAGTACACAAACTAAACTTTTCTCTATCCAGATTTAATATTCATATTTGTATGAGTTAACTCAGTTATCTCATTTTGTTTCTTTTAACAATTGCAACTAAATGAAAAAGCTCAATTCAGTGTAGAAAAGCTGTAGAGAACTATATTTGATGGGGCTCAATTTTAAGTAGACACTGAATAGATTATGGAAAAATAAATCTATACTTATGGTAAACCTTTTTTAGTTGAGTACATTTGATGGTGTTATACTGGGATGACTAATTTAAATGATCAGGATGCTGAGCAATAATAAAATAATCTGAGGCAGCTTCACAATTTGTTTAGAAAGAACTGAACCAAATATTGTCTTCATGTTTTTTTACTTCAAGAATCAGTGAATGGCCATGAAAGTATGATGATATTTGCTTTGGAGAAGATATTTCAGAAGGAAAATAACAATGACTACAATGAGAGACACATCTAAGACTACCAATTTTAGAGCTAACCAAATTGATAGAATGATAAAAGCCATACCTTCTTGGTAAAGCAAAAACACTGGGCTCTGGAGAACACAAATAAAGCAAAGGAGCATTTGATGCTCAGTTTTTCAATGTGACTTATTTTGTATGTTCTTTAGATTGGAAAAGTAACAGATTACACCTGAGAGTGGCATTGTTAAATGAATATAAGTGGTGGAGGGAGACAGCCATAGAGGTATTTACCATTCAGTGTAAACTCCTAGGTAGAGGACATTTAATACTATACTCTTTAGAGTTTTAAATAGTTTGTTGTCAGAGAGTCAGGAAGAACACATATTTTTCTATATCTCTTCCAAGAGAATCAGCACTCTCCTTAAAGATGTATGCTAATTTTTTTTGCACATGGAATATTGCAAGAAACTAAAAATTATTCAGGTTTCTTAAAGAGCTTTTCTTTAAAGGTATGTGGATATTTTGTGTTGAGGTGCTTGAAACAAGTAATTTTAGGGAGGAAGATAAAGTTTCCAACTTTATAACAAGTTAGTATTATAATGAAGTGAAAGAGCACATTTAAATATCTGATCAATAAACATTTATCAAATATAATTTACAGTGCCAGTACTAAGATTTCAAGAATTTTGATCTATGTCTCACTGTATAATATTTATCTAGTATATGACATCTGAGATATACATAAAAAGCCTGTGAAAATCCAAAATAATCTAAATGATCTACCAGGTTGTTCTAAAATGAAGACATCTCCTTATTTTTGCTCTATAAAAATGTTAAAAAACAACTGCAGTGAAGCAAAAACATTTCATAGGGAATAGCAGTATGTGTGTGTGTGTGTGTGTGTGTGTGTGTGTGTGTGTGTCTCTGTTTGAGTGTATGTGATAAACAAACTTTGGCTCCTATTATTAAGGTACAGACTACCATTTTAAAAAGAATTTTAAAGATTTTGCATGAGAAAGGATTTTCATGGTATGCCAAGCAGTATCCAGGGCATACTCTACAATAGGTAGTGAATGAGTATTTTTTATAGGTGAAAAGTACTAATTTTAGAAAGTCCAATGTTATACAAGAAAATCCTGTCAAAATCTTTCCATTATTCTCCTCTGGAGAGAGACATTATTTTTATTGCCTCAGAATTTAAAAATTGCAGGTCTAGAGAAAGAAATATATCTATCTTTGTTTAAAAATTGTCAAACAAATTGGTATCAATGACTGTATATTAAAAAATATGGAAATCCTATGGAGAATAACAAATCAAGACAAAATTGTTCTCAAATCTCTCCTATTCTAACTATATGGTTTATATGATATTTAGTGGTATCCATACACCTACAATAAGATGGCCAAGTTTACTTGAATTTATTAAAATATCAGACATTCAGTTATACTTGAATTTGAAGGAACAACTACATTTTCTTTAGTATAAATATGCCCATGCAATATTTATGACATACTGATACAAAAAGTGTGCTTCTAACTCATCTAAGAATTAAAATGTAACTGGTTTTCATTTTATTTTCTAAATAACCTTAGATAGTCTCCATAAAGCAAATGAATGATAAGCTTTGGTTTCCCTAATTTGGAAGTTTTTTTTCAATGCCCTGGAAGAGTGTTTAGAAAGCTTATATTTACAATTTTGAATCACTTATTTTAAAGAGGTTCTCTGAAATGATTCAATCTCTGACTATGAAAAATATATCTTCTGTAGGTCCAATATTGTTTTAGGGCATATCTATATTAACAAGAAAATATGTACTCACGTTAATACACAAAACTAAATTAGTCACCCCTTATCCATGGCTTTGATTTTGCATGTTTTTTTACTCACATTAGCTGTGGTCCAAAACATTAGATGAAAAATTCCAGAAATAAAATATAATAAATTTTTATGTGTGTGCTGTTTTGAGTAGAGTGATGAAACATTGCACAGTCCCACTCTATCTTACCCTGGACTTCAAACATCCTTCAACCTACCCATCTATGCACATATGCTACCTGTGCATTAATCACTGAGCAGAAATATCAGTTCTAAAATTAACTGCTGCAGCAGCTTAGGAAATGCATGCACATAACCCTCATTTCACTTCATTTTGGTCCCAAATTGAAAAAATACCAATGCTGGTATTTCTATTATAGTATACTTTTGTTATTGCTCTATTTTATTATTAATTCTTGTTAACCTTTTACTGTGCAAAGTTCATAAATTGACTTTTACTGTGTATAGTTAATAAATTAGACCACTATTGAAGTCTAAGTATCTAGGCTTTTTAGTTATTTACCAGTATCCATGGTTTTAGGCATTAAATAAGTGCCTTGCAATGTATTTTTCAAGAATGGATAAAAGGAAACTACTCTGGTATCTTGGTGTGAATCTCAGCTCCCAAATTACAGCTAATCATTTAGTACTCTAAACATGTACCAATAAAGGTTTTAAAGAAATAAAAAGATTTAAAGGAAATCACAAGTTTCTTTACCATTGGGCTGTTGGGCCAGTTCCTTCAGAAAAGACATGGGCAAAGGTCATCCTTCAGAAATCAATTCAAAAATATTCTTCATGTCAAGCCTTTCACACCACTTTTGCAACATCTTTCTCATTCCACTTGTTACAAGAATCAGTGACATTTGATTATCTTTATTCTATTAAATCATGACCCCCATTTATTTTTTTATTTTTATAACCTCGAATAACAGTTGGAACATAGTAGCCTATAAAATATTTGTTGTAATAAAGGTAAGATATAGTGAATTAAGCATTGTTTTGCATTAGACACTGCTAGCAACTGGAACTCCAATAGTGTTAAAATTAGCCCACCAAATTTAAAATCAAATCAAGGAGTTAGTGAAAAGTCCACCAGGACATGAAATCATAAAAACATACAAATTTGGGAATACAATAATTTAAGTTTTATGGAAATAGACAAGAAGTCTCAGTTTTTATTACTGTTTTTGTCACGGGCAGGTACTTGAATTTTCCTTGTCTCTTGTCCTGTGTCTTTAGCTATGTAGAAACTCTTATGCATCCCCTTCTATGTCTTTGTGAACAACAGGCTCTTAACCTTAAGAAAACAAATGCTTTGTGACTAATATTAACTCTTATCTTAATTAGAAACCCTTCTAAACTCATTGAGTCAGGTTTTCAATATTTTCTATTCAAGTGCAAACTTCTGTCACTCTGGGAAAAATAGTTTAACTTAGGAAGCACAAAGTGATTCAGATACTAAAGCCAAATGATTTTATTAAATTGACCTTGCCCTGCTATCTAGATTTATGAAAACTAAGTATGTAGAATTAGTGCTTTCATATAGCTCATTTCTCATACATCAATACAAATACTTAGGAAACATATCTGGCATCATCTATAACACCATATCACTGAATGTGATATTTTCTCTTTGAATACAATGTGCCTCTCTTTGTAAAAAAAATTAGCATCAGCAAGATTGTACTTACTATCAAAATTAATTTGAATATTTCAATGAAATGTGTTAAACTCTACACATGCCTATAGTCAATTTGTAAGATTTCAAACTATCATTTAAAAATATTTATTTTTAAGTGATACACAAAACTTTGTGTACATATATATGTATCTATCTATCTATAAATATATACACACATAAACATATTGATGGCATATCATGCAATGTTTTGATACATGCATACATTGTGTGATTTTTAAATCAAGTCAAGCATAGCTATTCTTTTAAATATTATTTCTTTATGGTGAAAACATTAGAAATCTTGTCTTCTAGCTTTTTACAATCTGCAGTATATTATCATTATTGATAATTACCATAGTAAAATAGCACACTAGAATATCTTACTCCTATCTAAGTAAAACTAAGTACCCAATGATCAGTCTCTCCCATTTCTCCCTTCCTTTTATTCTTCTCAGGTTCTGGTAACCACAACTCTATTTAAATACAAGATCAACTTTTTCAAACTCCAAATATAAGTGAGATCAGGTGCTACTTGTCTTTCTAAACCTCTTTTATTTCACTTAATATAACAATCACCATTTCCATACATGTTGTCATAAATGGCTAAATAATAATATATTGTGTATATATGATAAATAATAATATATTATTGTGTGTATATGCTATATATCCATTCATTAGTAGTGGATGCCTTAGTTGTTTCCATTTCTTGGCTATTGTAAGTGGTGTTTCAATGAATATGGGTATTCAAAAGTCTTGTCAACATACTAATTTAATTTCCTTTAGACATATCCCCTACAATTGGGTTCATAGACAGGAGCATATTTATGTTTTAAATTTTTAGAAAAAAACTTCACATAATTTTCCATAATGGCTGTACTAATTTACATTCCCACCAACAGTATAAATGGTAAATGGTTTTCCTTTTCTCAACATTCTTTCCAGCATTTGTTAACTTTTGTCATTTTGATAATAGCCATTCTTACTGGACTAAGGTGGTGTATTATTGTGTTTTTGATTTGCATTTCTCTGATAATTAGTGATGTTGAACATTTTTTCATATACATTTAGCAGAACCTGGATTTATGAGTTACAAAAATCATCTTACCCCTAACTCAAAAAAAGTTTCAAGGGAAAAGATAGAGAGCTATCCTCCAGCATAGTGAGATGGGCAAGGACAATTGGAGCAATAGCCTCAAAACAGGAAAAAAATAAGAATAGACAAAAAAGACTAAATCAAACTAAAAAGTTTCTGTTCAGCAAAAAGTGAATAAATAAATAAAATTAAAACTAAAAATAATATTCCACAGATTGAAGGAACAGTATGCAAAATCTGAAAGAATATTTGCAAACTAAATTTCTGATCAGGAGCTATATCCAGAATGTATAAAATACAAAGACACAATAACAAAAAGTAACCTAGTTGAAATGGGAAATACATTTACTTAGACATTCTTGAGAAGAACAAAACCATGTCAGAACAGTCATTCAATATATAATGTATTAATTTCTTAGGAAAGAACTATAGCTAAATATAACATATTTTTAAATGTGATGAAATATACATAACAGCAACTATAAATATAATATTCTGACAGAATATATATTACCTTACACCTTGAAGCTAAGAATCTTAGTATTCAGAATTTTACTTGATGTTAGCTACTCTCTTATTTTTATTTTTTCACAATATATGAACATTTAAATCTTATTATACATCTAAAAATGTCAAATAATATTTTGCACATGTTTATTTCACATATGTAAAATCAAGTTATTTTATTTTAATTTTTAAATAAATTTATTTTTCAAATTATAAATAAATCATAAAAATCATACACAGTTATGTGGCAACATGTTAGTTACATGTAAATGATATATAATGTTCAAATAAATTAAACACATCTATATCCTCAAATATTCATCATTTTTTGTTTTTTTAACTCATCTTTTTAAGAGAGAAATCTCTGGCAATATTTAATATTTTCTTTTCTTTTTTTTTGAAAACAGAAAATAATCAGCCATGGTCCATTTATGCCAATTCACAGATGAAATACAATTCCTAGCATTTTAGTGCTAATAACTTTTAATGAGATTAGCAATGGTGTCCTGAGGCAGGTTCATTCCTGATAATGAGAAATTACCTGGAGGCTGTGTGTTACCAGTGAGATTGAGGCAGGAGGATAAGTTCTGGCCCAATCTGGGCAACTTAGTGAAAATCTTTCAAAAGATACAAAAGTAAAAAGTGATTGGGTTATAACTCAGTGTGAAGGCCCTGGGTTCAATCCCTAGTACCTATGAAAAATAAAAACAAAAAGTCACTTAGAAACATATTCTGTATCTTCCTTTCAATTTCCTTTCTTTCATTTTTTATTCTCTTTCTCTTCCTTTTTCCTTTTTCTTTTCTTTCTCTTTTTTTACCTGTTCTGAAGGAACTCTACAGTGTTAAGCTATTAAATTTTTAAATTTTCATTTTTATTTAACCATTACTTTCCTATCAATAATATGAATTTCTTGTCCAGTAATGCTGACTTCATCACGGCCATGGTATTTATGTGTAATAAGCACAATGATTTGCCATACAACTTTTAAAAAAAAATAATGCAAATTTTCATGTGCCTTACATTTTGACCTTAGAGCTCAATTTTTCTTTTTTTCCCCCTTGTTTTGATAATGGATATGACAAAAACCTATGTACTCATCTGCTAAACATATTGTAAATTCCCTTATCTATTTTGTTGATATTTCTATTATTTTGGGCTGAATATCTAAAAATAAAATATTGTGTCATGAAATTTCTCCTGTAAATATTTTTGTGTACATTGTACAGAAGATTATTTTGTATAGTCACAAAAGCTTTAGGGCGGGATTCAGCTCAGTAGTGCCATGCCTGCCTTGCAAGCTCAAGGCCCCGAATTTGATCCCCAGTACCGTAACAACAACAACAAAAAGCTTTGTTTTCTTTCCTTTATGAAATTAATATGAAAAATTGAAACAAAGTCTTTATAAATAGGGAGAGATGGGGGAGTTTAAGGGAGGGCAGGGTAATGGGGAAAAAATAAGAATTAAGAGAAATTATGTAAAGGTGCAAATTTCCAATGATGAGTGTCACTATATTGTATACCTAAAATGTACCAATAAAATTAATTTTTAAAAAGCATCATTTTATCTGCAAAATTTATCATGATACAATACTATAAAATAAAAAAAGTTCTTATTTACATTTGTGTATTATTATCAGTAGTGTCTTTTACATTTGGTCTTCACCCTCAAAGTTTAACTGGTGTCCTTTTTTTTTTTATTTGATAAATGTATAGGTAGACATGTTTACATATATATGTATACAGTATTTATATAAGCACATATATGTTTATCACATACATATGCATATATATATGTGTCCATACAGATACAAATATAATGTGTATTTAAATACATATAAAAAAGGAATCGAGTCACCTGTTGTACTCATTTAAATATTCAACTTAGCCTAGCTCTTTTATCACAGTGAAAGGCAAGTTAATGTGTCTATAATCAATGATTCCTTTTCTGATCATTTGGCTGATGATATCATCCAAATTTCCCAAATACACATAGTCTTTTTACAGTTAATAAAATAATTGTGAGGTAGTCAATATTATGAATAGATTCTATGTTTCAATATTGTTCACCCCAGTTTTTTTGTGCCATTGATAATCTTGGTTGAAGAAATGTATAGTTGAATGTTAGATCAACTTATTTTCCAACATACAACATCTAAGACTGTGGTTGTGACGATAGTTGGAGTAGATTTACAAATTGGTTAACTTGGGAGACACCCTATGGATTAATAAAGCATGATTCTGGTGTGTGGGTGGATCATGGAAGCCTAACATTCAATACTTTATATGGTTCCTGGACTCATCATCTCTGTTGCTCTTTCCCAGCTCAACTTCCTAGCCATCATGAACAAAGAATCTTTGTTCCACCATATCCTTCAGCCATGAGGTTTCTGTATAGAAACCAGCCAATCATGTACTGAAACCTCTGAAACCATGAGTTCAATAAGCCTCTAATCCTTTCAGTTGTGGGGCAGGTATTTTGTCCAGCAACAGGAAAGCTGAGCAATGTAGAAAACTGTCATGGACAGAGTAGACACATTATTATTATAATACCTGGCCATGGGATTTCAGTGGCCTTTGGAACTGGTTACTAGAAGGAATTTGCAAAGATTTGGACATGTGGGCTAGGGAAACCCTAGAATATTGCAAGGAGAAATTGATGGGTGATTCTTGTCAGAGCTCAGAAGACCAGAATGCTAATAGGAAAGATTTCAGAAAGGGAATTTATGGGGATATGAACTACAGAGCAAACATGTTACATTCTGATGAAGAACTTGCCTACATTTTCTGCATGCATATCCTAAGGCATTGTTTGTGGGTGAATTTAAGGACTATGGCTAACAGAACTTGTAAAGGGAATTTCAAGAAAGCCCAATGTTTGGACTATGTTTGCTGGTTGTTTAGCCCAATTTATTGTGAGAAGTAGCATCCAAAATGTTTGAAAATTTTTAATTGTTTCCAAAAAAATAAAAACATGCTTATCTTGGACCAAATGAAATATGGTTGCTAAAGAGATTGACACCATCAAAATGTAGAGTCAAATATTTTCGATGAGCTCAAGAAGAAAGAAGCTTTGAGAGCATCTCAGAAGTCATCAAGCCATCAACTATCAAAATTTCAGGGATGCCAAAATATGAACTTTTCATTCAAGAAAGGAACCACAAGTTCCTCATCTTTTGGACTTACATGGCACAACTCAAAAGTATATTTTTCATAATTTCTCTGAGGAAAATACAAGTACTAACATTGGAAACATTGAAGACTAGCTCAATAATGTACTTTAGGATTATCTTTCTCCCTCTTCCTTTATTTTAATCTTATGATGCATAAACTTTTTGGTTAAAGTGAGTTAGTTTATTTACTTTAGCTGTAAATTTTTCACCAATTTATTACATTCTATACTTAATGTTATTGGAGATGGATAAATTATTAGAAATCAATAAATGTTAATTCTGTTTTTGAAAATATGAATTTGTAATTTTTAAGATTTTGTACAACTTAATCGGAATCCAATCTTACTCATGAAGCTATTCTTAAGTATTAAATTATATC
>NW_004624789.1:498019-510823 GCF_000247695.1 Heterocephalus glaber | reverse complement strand
CTCCATACTGATTTCCACAGTGGTTGCACCAGTCTATACTCCCACCAGCAGTGGAGCAGGGTTCCTCTTTCCCCACAGCCCCATCAACATTTGTGAAATTTTACTGTAAAATGCTTTTGTCTACTCTCCAAAACTATCACTTCACACTGATAGTTTGCAAATGTATAAAGCTTATGACTTCTAATCCTATAATGTCCTCCAATACCTTTGAAATTCCAAAAAAACAGAAAAACAGTTTCTAATTTCATAAATGTTCTAGAATCACTACTAATTGAAGGGTTGCTAAAAAAAACAGCTGTGGATTTACAAGGATGTGAATACTGAACCATATATTTATTATTTATGCATTGAGTCAGGCACTAGTTATATGAGGAGAGGGTTCCAATCAACTACTGCTTAAAAATAAGACATTCAGTCAATTAATAGACCTTAAACACCCGTAGTACATACCAGTTCTCATCTGTAAAATGTTTTCTCTTTTGTACTCTTTTTTGTTTCTAGAAATCAAGTCACCTCAATTAAAGTGCCCAAAATATGTTCTAGTCACAGCTTTCCCTCAAGGAGGTTTGTTTTTTCTCTAATTCTCATATCATGTGATTCAACTTTTCTTCTTATGTACATCAATAAACTTCTTACCATAGATGATTGATAGATAGATAGATGATAGATAGATAGAAATATATACATTCCTTAGGAAAATTTTTTCCCTAAATTTTTTTCTTCAAATTCATTTTTGGCATTCTGTTGAGATCTATCTCTCTTCATGAAATTCTTAAGGAACAAAGGAGAAAGCAGTGCAATTTTTTTCTTGACCTTTGAGCTCTCATAAAATTCTCAGGTGACTGTGGAGTTAAAACTTGAAATATTTTTAGATTTTATTATTTACTTATTGTAATTGTACTACAAAATGTTTATGAACATATCTTAAAGTTTAGGTGATATATAAAAAGTTTATGATAATGAAGGTTTTGTGATATTTTCATGCCAAATATACATTGAGTATATGTTTGGAACCACAGCAAGGTATGGTTTAATTTTCTATTGTGCTTTCTGGAATCCTGCTTGGTATGATTCCTTCAGGTGAGATCTTTTTTTGGACACATTGAAGTATGGAAAATAATTTTTCATATTGAATTACCCAGGTTAAGTTAATAACTTTGGTATAATTACAAGTGGTTGGTAAAATTTAAACATTTTAGCACTTTTAATTATCAAGTAGAATCTTTTTAAACAGCTGATTAATATTGGGCAAATAACATAGCTTCTCAAGGTCTCCATCATCTCACATAAAGAGCAAAAGCAAAGGAATGCTATGAATTCCATTACTCATCATGATAATCTTTCATCAAAACCCAAAATAAACATTGATAACAAATGTATTTCATTTCTGCTTTCACTTGTAATACAACACTCTACCTGTTACATTTTTAAATCATATTTTTTTATAATTTTTAAAATATGTAGTAATATTTAAGGAATAATTTTGACTTTTTATACAATTATGAAAATGTTTCTGTCTTCTCTGTGTCCTCACACTTACAACCAGTTATTCACAAGTATCATCATCACTATGACAAGATCAACAAGTACAGTTCTTAAAAGGGGAAGGTGAGCAAAAAGTTCCCATGGTGCTAAGATGATCTACATTAAGGCTCTGCTTTTGAAACTGGGCTGCACACTCTAGTTCTATATTATCTTTTTGCTTCATGTGACACTTTCAATTTCCTTATCATTTGAACTTTGCTTTATCTTCATTAAATTGCCTGTATATGTTAGGGCAGGGGAGAAGATGAAATATACTTTGCTTATGTTACGTTATTTGATTCTCTATTTTATTTTGCAAAAGGTCAATGCTTATTTGGCTTCTGATTCTCACTTCCTTGGCAACCACTGAAAGCAGTTGCAGGTTCTGGCAGACGATGAACACAGGCTTCAATCCCAGCTCTGCTACTTAGAAGCCACATGCCATTTGGCAAGCCCCTTAAATTTTCTAACCCTTAATTTACTGTTTTATTAAGTGATTATATCAATTTCAGAATACCCTGGATTTCTGTGAGGATTCTATTAGATACTATACATGAAATTGTGTATACCCAGTAGATGTTTTTAAAACATTAAAATAAAAAGAGAGGAAAATACCTTTTTAGTTGTAGTCCCATGTTCTTGGCAAATTCTCTCATTCACTACAATTCTCCATGTTGTGGCTCACTAAACTTGTTACATATATATTTATCTATGTAAAATTTAAAAGAAATAAGTGTATTACACCAAGAAGTCTCTGATAGATCAAGTGTAGAAGTGACAACCAATTTCTAGTGGATCCACTAGTTTAAGTTTTGTCATTTTATATCTAAGCAATCATGAGTTTAGGGATATATAAATATTACAACCATGACATTACGTTAAAATAGAGTAAAACAGTACTGATTGTATCATATGAAATACGTCCTGTTATCTTTACTAGAAATTGACACTTTCAACAAGCCATCTTTGAAAATAGCTTTTTGTGTTTTTTATCTGTTGTCCATCATTCTACTACTATTATTATAAAATTCTGTATAGTTATAAGGACCAGTTTCACACTGTCCTCCCTATATACACAAATACACAAGCACTATCACAACTGTAGAGGTCTCAACAATGGATCAATGTCCACTAATCCTTTCATTGTAGTTACCCAAAGCAATATGTTAAGATCGCCCCTTGGCTTTCAGGAATTCAATGTTATGCTGGGATTGAACATTTGATGCCTATTTGGCTTTTAGTGCCATTACATAAAACTGATGATACAGATATGGTCTCATGTGTCTTTCAAACATTTTTCAACCTAAGGAATTTTAAGAAAAGTAACTTTTTAAGATTTGCTAACATTTAAATTGATATACTGTTACCCAAATTATTATGAAGAGTTTTCTTCACTTTCAGACATGGGGTATCTTGAAGAAAGTGTGTGACAGTTACATAATTTAATCCATAGTAGTAAAATGAATAAAGACTAAGAGAAAGAATTTTAGCTTGTACTGAAGAGGTTATGCAATTTTAAAACACTAAATTAGGATGATATCTGGAGTTTTCTGTTGGATTAATCATTTACCTCAGCACAATAGTTCACATTTGTATATGTAGCAGATATATATATATATATATATATATATATATATATATATACATACACATCCTATGAGACAGTATCACTTATCAGATTTGAAAGCTCCATAACAACCTAAAGGGAAAATAATTGTAAAGAAAAATAGATTCATAGAGACTTAGAATCTTCAGGGTATGACAAATCTGTCTTTGGAGAATATGTAAACAGTATGTAAGGACATTTTCCAAAAGTAGATAGACTACATAAATACAAAAATGATGGCTCTATTTATATTTCATGAATACAATTTTGGATTTCCTAAAAATCTAAGAAACATAAAATGTAAACTAGAAGATGAAAATTCTGAAACTTTTAAAGTTTATTTCAAGAAATCTTGGTAATTTTAAATTGATTAAAATTATAAGGATATAATCATGAATAACATTCTCACTGCTATAAGACTGATAGAAAAAACATGAATTTCCTTCCAAAATACAAAAGACATTATTACTTATTGTATTTCAGTTTAAATATATTTTTTGTATTAAATTCTTTAATTGGTACATTGTAGGTATACAACACAATTACATTTCTCATTGGGAATTGTACCTTTACATAATGCATCTTGGTTCTTATTTTTTCCCCATTCCTAGCCCTCCCTTCATGCCCTCCACCCTTCCCTATTTACAAAGACTTTATTTCTATTTTTTCCATTTCTCATCATTTTTTCCTTTCCCTTCTTTCCTTTCCCCTGTCTCTCCCACTACCCCTACCCCTTTGGACCTATTATTACTATTTTACACTATCGATTATTCATTCTAATAATTGGTACATTTTAGGTATACAATATAATGACATTCATCATTGGAAATTTGCACCTTTACATAGTCTCTCTTGGTTCTTATTTTTCACCCTTGCCCAGCCCTCCCTCAACCCCTCCATTCCTCCCTATTTACAAAAGTTTTGTTCCTATTTTTCCATTTTCTCATATTAATCCCATTCCCTTCTATCCTTCACTTAGCTCTCCCACTTTCTTCCCCTTTTCCCCTTTTCTTCCTATTTCACATTACCTATTATACATTTAGTCCTTATTTACCCTTGAAACTGAAAGTTTAAATATTTTGAATGTCACTGTTATGTACACAAGTGAATTATCTAAAAATTTGAGGTTTTCTTATTATTTTCTCACTTCCGTTAAAGTGATGATATGCATGATGACAATTGCCTTTATCGCTTCAAGTTTTGATTGAACAGAGATAGAAATCATATTGTGTACATGGAATCCTGCTAGTGTGCTCCTGGGAAAACAATCTTCCTGATTAAGAAAAAAAGAAAAGGGAATTCTTATGTTAAGTGATGACACAAAGCCTATAATGATATTTTTGTCAACATAAGACAACTAAGAAAATAAGCTGAAATCTCCAGATATAGATCAATATCAATAACTACCTTCCTTCAATTCTCCTATTGTTCTACAAGAACAATCATCCTCTATTTCTTTATAATGCAATAGTAGTCCAGTTTTCTATAACTTTTGGGGAAATATCTTTGATTTCTGAATATACTCATATCTATTCATTTTGATATGTAACTAATATACATTTTGGATGAATTACATTTATGATAAACATAAATTGAAAACCCATTCTTCCTGGAGTGTTACCATGATGCAATTAAAAGTTTTCAGGATTTTCAAGAGCCCCTAGTCATATAATGTACCATAAAATAGATTGTTGTAGATATGTAGAAAGAAAAGGTAGAAATGTAGTTTATTCTAATTTCAAAAGAAGTATATTTTAATTCATTTTGATTCCATAGTAATATTCTTTTGAAAAGATAGTGATTTAGCTAATACGTTTCAAAAAAAGCTGCTAGAGAAAGAAAAAAATAGACTTCTTATTGAAATATCTTAGATTCATGTTGTACCTTCACTTCCTACTTATTAACCATGTTTCCTTTGATGAAAGAATATGTAAATTTTCAATTGTGGATGCATTCTACATACTATTATATGTAGGTTTACATATATTAATTTGTTTGATATCATGGAAATATTTGTGACAATATCTCACAAACATTTGAACACCACTAGTTTTTTTCATACATTTTGGGAATAGTATGTGAAAATATTTTTAAAAATTGGCCAGTTGCTTAATATTTCTTGTATGTGATTAGTCATTTAAATAGGATTACAAACAAGCGGATAAGTCAGTAGATGAATATTTTTACATAAGCATCCTTACCTCACATATAAAGAAAGAAAATTGCACATAGAGAATTTTTTTCTTATTGGAAGGGAGGATGCTTTTAAAAACTAAAATTTTATGTGTGTATTGTTTTAATAAGTATTTTGCACACTTTATGTTCATATGATACAAGTATCCTTAGATTGTCTTTATGAAACAGACACAAAAGTAGAAAAATGAAAGAGGAGTAAGGAATGTACATGAAAATAATAATAAACCATTTCATTTAATTTTAATAACTAAAAATAACTAGTTGCCCTTTATACACTTTACATGAACCTTAAAAAGGTGTGAAATTCAAAACAATCTTTCTCATGTAATTAGTTTTAAAATCCTTCTTTAAATTACTTCATGTCAATTTTAAACTAAAATTAAGTTGAAAACTGTAGGAAGACATAAAATTACCATAGTAACCCAAAATTGAAAAATGAAGTCTTTAGCAAGCAAGAACTTTATTTCTCCAGAATAAAGAAAATATTCCCTCAAATTTATATGATATTTCTACCACTACCATCAGTGTTTAGGTTTAAAAAAAAAAGTGAAAATAATGCTGTTTGAAGGTTTGTCCAATGCCAAAATCTCAGATGGTGACAATTGGTTAGTACCCACTGTTGCCAAAATAATTCACCCCATGATCACAATGGGGGAAATTTTTTTAGCTTTGAGATGATCATAATATATTGGATCTCACTACAAATTAAAAAGCATCAAATTTGATCTTTAAATGTAAAACTATAAATGAGTTACATGCAATTCATTCAAAATTCCTTTAGGTGTTCTTAGTTTCTTCATGAAATTGTACAAATTCCTGTTAATAGTTCTATTCCTCCTATGTCCATTCTAACTTGCATTTTCTCTTTTACCCCTTGTATTGATTGTCATTGATGATCATTACCTTTGACTTTTTCTAATAGACTCAGTTTTTAAAATACAATTCTATTTTCACCCAATCTCCTTCTTTTTCTCTTCCTCCTTGTTTTACATTGATAGTGTATGTAAACAGAAGTTTTACAGCAAATTTCTTTGAAATGTTGCTCTTACAGGTGCTTTCCCATTATAATAGCCTATGACACATTCTTAAGGTTTTCCTTTTAACTAAAAATATAATTAGGAATCTTATCCTTCTAGAGATAATTAACCAAATGTGACAAAGATCTCTGGTACTGGAAAATGTTATTATTTAGATCTTAGATGTCCTTCAAAATTCTCATGTGTTTAGATGGTCACTGAGTCATGAGGGTTCTATACTTAGCAGTGAACTCATTGATTGATGGGTTTGCTAGCTAAATATGATACAAGGAGGTTGGGCTTGGTTGAAAGTGAGTCACTGGGATTGTATACTGGAGAGTGTATTCTAGTTCCTGGCTCCTGTCTCTGTGCTTTCTGACTGCCATAAAATGAGCACCTCTCTTCCATTCCCTTCTGCAATGTCTTTTCCGCACTTAGGCCAACCAACTATAGACTGAATCCTCTAAAAAACAATGAGTGAGAAAAACCAACCATAGACTAAATCCTCTAAAAACCATGAGCGAGAAAAACCTCTTCTCTGTTGAGAAATGACTATTGTGCATTTTATTCAAATGGCAGGGAAATGCCTAAGACAGATAATTGGTACAGGAAACAGAGGGTCATTGCTGTGACTGTGCCTGACCATATAGTTTAGAATTTTTTGGAACTGTTTTGTGAGAGAAGTTTGGAAAAGTTTAGAAATGTGAACTAGAGCATCCCTAGAATGAAGTAAATTAAGCCTGATGGGAGATTATTGTCAGAGGGCAGAAAATCAGAAAGTGAAGAGGAAGAAAGAAGACTGTAAATGCCAGGCTCAGGAGATTTCAATTTGAACAAGAATTCCATTGGTAGTTAGAACAGAAACACTGTATGTTACACTCTGGCAGAAAATTTGTCTTTTTCAATATCCTGAGACTTTGCAGGAGATGCAGATTAAGGTAAGTGGACTATTTGATCTGGTAGAGTAAATTTCAAGGCAGTTTAATGTTAAGGCTGTGACATGGGTACTGTGCCTTGCTTTTGGCCAGATCTATAATACAAATCAGGACAAAAAAGCAGATGTGAAAAGTTTACAGTTACATCAGAAAGGAAGCTTCTGTAAGTTGCTAAAAATATTACCATTAAAAAGAAACAATGTACTTTGCATGAGGACAATAGGAGAAATGGATAGAATGAAGTTGTAAAGCTCATAAGTGTAAAAGGGTAAACAACTTTTGAAAGACTTTGTTTTAAACAGAGAGCTGCACGGTCCTCTGCTTCTTCAGTCCCACAGAAGAAAGTGTTTCTCCTAATGCTGAAGCCACCCATGTACTCCAGTGCCATTGTAACCATGATTCAAGGGGGCCAAGATACTGCTCTAGCTGGTGGCAGCCCTTGTCATTCATGTGGTTCTGTTTTGTCAGGCACATAGAGTATAAGAGTTATGGGATCATGGAAGTTTCACCCAGATTTCAAAAGAAGGTTTTGGGACCGAGGCGATATGCCCTAAGAAGACAATGTAAAACAGTGAGAGTGAAGCTAAAAGGGCATTGGAAACACCAGGAAGTTTGAGATTCCAGGAATGTGGAGTGTATGCTGAGAAAAGGTGTAGGAGCTGAGCACAGCCAGCCAAGTAAGAGGTCATGTGTGCCCCAACCACCAAAGCTTTGAAGCATGGTTATCAAAGCCATTTTTAGTTCATATCTCCATAAAACCATCCCCATATGCTGGACAGGAGCTTCAGGGCTTAATGTTTGCCCTGCTGGTGTCTGGTCTTGCTTTTATCTAATTATTTTCTAATGCATTTTGGAATGGAGTTTTTAACCTGTGTTCTGGTATAATAAGTCACCAATTTATGAACTGTGAATCTTTATAAATAAGAACAGACCTTGCATTATGAATATTCATAGATAGAAACAAACCACAGAAGTAGGTCTGATGTCTACTGGACATTGTTACAGTTGGGCTGCTGTGTGCTTAAAGTGCTTAAAAGTAAAAATAATTTTTTTACAGTATTTTGTGTGTGTGTGTGTGTGTTTGTTTTTTTGTGTTTTACATTGTGTATTTTTGTCAGTGGTGTATAAGCCTCACTTTGCTGGACTTAGAAACTAATCTGACTTACAAAAGCTCACCTGGAATAGAACCATTCCTAAACTGGGTGCTTATGGTATTTTGGAAATAGTTAACTTACATTTTTCTTTTTTAATTTTATTAGTACATGTTTGCAGTACACAGTCATTTCATCCATTGTAGAGATTTGGTACATGCACATAACATTTCAATTCCCTTTCCCCCCTCTCCCTATCCCTTTTTATTTTTCCAGCATCAGATTCATTTATTTATCTTATAAAAACTCATGAAGTTAATTAGCATATATATAGACTGTAAACCAGACTAATAGACAAACGCACATATAAAACATGTAAGATAATTGTACTAAGTCAAGGTGAAATTTTAGATACAGTCTGCCTGCACTAGATTACATTACCTTTTAATTTTTCTCTTTTTTCCTATTATCTGTCATATATATATATATATATGACACACACACATATATATATATATGGAATTCTTACTTTTAGTTTTCTGATACTGATTTCTACAGTGGTTGAACCAGTTTACAGTTCCATCAACAATGAAGATGGGTTCCTTTCTTCCAGTCTCACCACCATTTATTATTGGTTGATTTCTTGATGGTAGCCATTCTTTCTGGAGTGAGATGCAATCACAGTGTTGTTTATTTTGCATTACCCAAATGACCAGTGATGTTGAACAGTTTTTCATGTATTTATTTGATAGTTTTTATTTCTTCATCTGAAAAGTATCTATTCATTTCAGATGCCCATTTTTCAATTGGGTCTTTAAATTTGGGGATTTAGGCTTTTTTTAGATCTTTATATAGTCTAGATATTAGTCTTTTGTCAGAGGAGTAGCTGGCAAGTTTTGGGTTTTTTTACCATTCTTTAGGTCATTTCTTATGCAACAAGGGTTCCAGTATGACATACTGGAGCTATGGGACACAATGAAAGCAGCCTCAAAAAGAAAGTTCAAAGAAGTGAATTCTCACATCAGAAAAACAGAGCAAGCTCAAATAACCAAATGATCATCTCCAGAACAATCCAAACTTAAAGCTAATATGAAGTAGGAAATTATAAATATTAGGGAAGAAATTAATGAAAAAAATACAAAGAATCAATGAATCAAAGTGATGGTTCTTTGAAAAATTAAATAAAATAGACAAACCCTTAGCTAATCTCACCAAAATAATGAAAGGAAAGATCCAAATTCATGCAATTAGAAATGCCAAAGGTAAAATCACAAGAGTTTGCTAAAATCCGGAAGATTATTGGTAACTACTTCAAGAATCTGACATTTAGTAAAATGGAAAATTCAGAGGAGAGGCATAATGTTTTAGACACATATAAACTAATAAATCTGAAACAAGGAGATATAAAAATTCTGAATAGCCCAATATCAGTGAAACTGAAAACAAGTCAAACAAAAACAAAACAAAATAAAAACTTCCCAACTGAAAAATCCCAGATCTCAATGGATTCACTGCTGAATTCTCCAAGAACTTTGATGAAGCTCTACTGTCAGTACATCTCAAATTCTTTAGTTAAATAAAAGAGAAGCTGTGCTCCCAAGTAATTCCTGGAAGCCAGTGTTACCCTTATTCCAAAACCAGGACAGAACCCAAGCAAAAAAGAGAACTACAAGCTAATCTCTTAAATGAACACAAAGGCAAAAATCCTCACTAAGCTACTGGGAAACAGAATGCAACAAGTCATCAAGAAGATCATACAACATGACCAAGTAGGATTCATTCCAGGCATGTAGGGACAATTCAACATATGCAAATCAATAAATGTAATACACTATATAAACAAAATCATCAAGGACAAAAATGATATGATCATCTCAATAGATGCAAAAAAGGAATTTAACAAACCAATAACCATTCTTGACAAAAACACTCAAAAGAATAGAAATAGAAGATCTGATCTCAACCTGATAAAAGTTTCCAAGGATAAACCAATGGCAAACATCATACTAATTGGAGAGTAGCTGAAAGCTTTCCTTCCAAAAACTGGAACAAGACAAGGACATCTGTTATCACCACTTCTGTTTAATATAATTCTCAAAGCATTAGTTAGAGCAATAAGGTAAGAGAAAGAAGTAAAAAGGATATAGAAAGGGAAGGGATAAATTAAATTATCATTATTTGCTAGCGACATGACCCTCTACATAGTCCTCTAAACTTTACCAAAAGACTTAGAATCCATATCCAAATTCAACAGTGTGGCAGGATACAAAATCAACACTGAAGATTCCATAGTATTCCTGTCCATGAATGAGAAACTCACTGAGAGTGGAAATAGGGAAACAATATCCTTCACAATAGCATCAAGAACAATGAAATGCTTAGGAAATAACCTAACCAAGAAAGTGAAAGAGCTCTACAATGAAAACTATCATACTCTGGCAAAGGAAATAAAAGAGGATATTTTAAAAATGGAAAGACATTCCTGTTCCTGGATAGGCAGAACCAATATTGTCAAAATGGCCATACATCAAGAAATTTTATATAGATTTAATCCAATCCCAGTAAAAAATACTAATAGCATTTCTTACAGAGCTGGTGAAAGCAATCCTAAAATGCATATGGATCCAGAAGAAACCTAGACTAGCAACAGTAATTCTGGGCAACAAGGGCAAGGCAAGGGGCATCAGAATCCCAGACTTCAAGTTATACTACGTGGATATAGGGATAAAAATACTATGGTGTTGGCAAAAAAATAAAAACAGACTTAAGATCAATGAACAGAATAGAAGATATAGAAACAATCCCAAGCACACTCAGCTATGATATTTTTGTCAAAGGGACTAAATCCCTTCACTGGAGGAAATACAGCCTCTTTCACAAATGGTGCTAGTTGTCCACATGCTGAAAGTTGAACCTAAACCCATGTCCATCACCATGCACTAAACTAAAATTAAAATGAAATAAATATCTAAAGATTAGAACAAAAAATTCAATTTGCTGGAAGACAAAATAGATAAAACTCTTGAAGACATGTGTAGGCACTTAACTGTCTTTTTGCACTGATACTTTGAACCTGGAAATTTCATCAGTGTGGGAATCGTTAAGACTTTGGAGAATTTTAGTGGTTGACTCAATGCATTCTGCATAATGAGATGGACATTAGCTTTTTGGCAACCAGAAGAAGAATATTATTATTTAGACCTAAAATATCCCCCAGAGTTATCATGTGTCAGAAGGTCATTGGATCATGAGGGAGCTACACTAACCAGCAGATGCATCCAATGATGAGTTCTGTAACTAAATATATTATTACGAGGTGGTGGCTTGCTAGAAGTCAGCCCGTGGACATGTGATCTGAAATAGTGCATTCTTGTCCTGGGCTCCTCTCTCTCTCTCCCTCTCTGTGCTTCCTCGTTGCCATGGATGAGCACCTTTTTCTTACCCATTACCTGCTGCCATTCCTTTACTGTTTGGGAGACAACCAAACACAGACTCTATCCTCAAATAAACCTCTTTAAAATGTGTTTGTTGGCTATTTTGTCCCAGTGATGGGAAAATGACCAATACAGGAATTATCAACTATTATTTGTTGGCACATTCACATATCTGTAAATCACTTTCATTTCAAAATCTTTTGAAGGTTACATTTTTAGAAAAACTACAATTTGTGAAGGTTATGTCACTAATCAGTTTATTAGATATATCTGAATGATGATTAATATTCATATAATCCTTGTTTTGTTTTGGTTCATGAAAACTTCTTGACATCAATTTTTCATTCAACCCCCCAAGCAAAATTTTTGAAGAAATCTTTAAGAAGAAAGCTTTAAGAAGTTTCTTAAAGACAATTATTGTTTCAGAGAAGAATTTCTGTAAGTTCACCACCCCAAATGATCTTGCCCATTCTCACTCTGTTGTCTAACAGGTAATCAGTAGTATACCGACAGTCACATGCTTGATGTTTTCAATTTTTAAAATGAGCAGTAGGCACCTATTACATCTTCTCATTGCTGTCATAACTGTAAGGTTTCTATAAAAGCTAATATTTATTTTCTTATATATTCTGTAAAAGTATATAGTTTCTTACTCTGTAAAGGAGAAATAAGCATCCAAAAATATGTAGTACAGATTTATGGAGAATAGCATTGTAGATATATTTCTACGTCAAAATAAAAAAATACTAATTTTATTTTATTATTTATTGACTCTCATTTTTATTTCCTGCAATCAAAACTTTACATAAATAAAATTACATTTTGATACTTTATCTCTCTGTATTCCTTTCCAATTTTAATCAACTCTACCTTTCCTTTACACCACTTTTAATACTTACAGTCTATTCATAACCATGAAGTTTTCTTTAAACATAGTGATTGCAAATATTGAAAATAATAAACACAATTTTAATCAAAGTATAATAAATATTTCAGTTGCCC
>NW_004624789.1:482516-497919 GCF_000247695.1 Heterocephalus glaber | reverse complement strand
AACAAGCCTACTTTTATTCTCTAATGTTATTTACTACTAAATATTCAATTTTCTTCTAGATATTTTATAACCATTTTATAAATCTTGCCCAATTATTCTCTGGACTTACTGCTCAGGATTATTCTTGTGAGTATAACCTACCACTTTTTTTGTCACACACATTATTTTCTTTGTTTTCACATTTTTATTCCTTTTTAAATCACTACCTGAATACACTGAATAGTTGACAAGCGTCAGAGTCTATGCATGTCTGAAAATGACTCTAATTTGCTTTTGTGCTTGATTTCTATTTCACTTAGGAAAGGCCCCAAAGTACAAATATTTTTTATAAAGATATGAGAAATATTTATATCTACAGTACTTCAGAGGAAATATGATTAGAAGATTTATTTTGGATGTTTTTAATTGCTTATTTAAAAAGCTTATAGATTTCTTTTTATGTTCAGAACATATGTGATAAGGATAGACTTGTGAAATAAAGCTTTTAAAAATCCTATCAAAAAAAGTTCTTTTTAACTCCACTGGCATTCTGGGATAATTGTATATTCCAAATAAATGCCCACTGAAGAGCAAAATCTGAGGCCTGACTTTAGGATAAATAGACATTCCTAAAACTACAGATAACCCTCTAAACAAATAGCTAAGCAATCAGCAACAACTTCTATTGAAATCAATTCCAGAAATTGGAAGTTTCAACAGCAGTAAAAAATGAAAAATATATAAAGAGGTAGAAAACTGACCCATACACAAAAAATCAAAAGTAGTTATGAGAAACTACCTGTGACAGACCAACACAAACACAAAACCCACTTTAAAGCAATCAGTACAAATATAAAGGAGAATAAAAATGAGGAAAAATGAACATACTTCAAAATGATGTAGTACATCATTAAGCTTATCCACATACATGTAAAGGAATTATTGAGAAAAAAAGAACAGAAAAAACGTGAAGAAATAATTCAAAGAAATAATGTATAAAGTGTACCCAAATTTGAGGAGGTGCAATAAATTTATCCAAAAAGCTCGAGAAACTCAAGATAAAGCAAATTTTATAAATACATCATAGTAAAATAATTGTATGCCAAAGACAAAGCAAAATCCTAAAATAACTAAAAGTGAAATGATTCCTTATATACAATAAAAACAAAACTAGCATTTAATTTTCATCAAATTAACAGATGATACAAGACAACATGATATAGTCAAAGTACTCTAACAAATAGCTAAATTTTATTAATAACTTTACGTCCAGCAAACTGTCTTTCAAAACTGAAGATAAAGAAATTTTTAGATAAATAAAAATTGTATGTAGTTGTTGCTTGCAGCTCTACTTTTTAAGAATGTTTTGGAAGTTCTTCATGTTAAAAAGAAATGACTCTGTGCAGAAATATCAATCCACAGAAATGCACATTCAAATCATAAAAATGATTATTATGAACAACATATTCATGTCATAATTATGCCCTAAAATTCATTAAGCAAAAAATAATAGAGGCAAAGTGAAATGATAGACAATTTAATATGTTTGGTAGAGATACAAATAACTCACTTTTAAAAACAGGTAAAAGAACTATGCAGGAGATTAAGATTGAAATAAGGAATAAAACAAGACTATAAATGAAATACATAAAATACACATACATAGGACACACTGCATGAGAACAAGGACATGAGAACAGGAGAAAGTTTTTCTCAAATTCACATAGGACATTGTCCACAATATTAGTAGGTCATATGATACATCATAAAAACTTTAATCAAATTTTTTAAATGAAGCAATAAATATGATGCCTCAATACAGTAGAATAAAGTTAAACTATAAGAGATGAATTTACAAATGTTGGAATGAAAAAACAACATACTTAAATATTTTTTTAAAAAAAATTACTGAAAAGTTGTAAATACAGATCATATACATATGTAAATGATAAAGCGAACACATTGAGTAGATGGGAACACAGTGAACAATCATACTTAAAAAGAACTATCTTAAATAATCATTGTAAAATTCTACTTTCTGTCACTAGAAAAATAACAAACTAATGATAAACCCAGCAGTGATAAGGGATTGGTAAAGATAAGAAAAGAATTAAATAAAGAAACTTGGAGAACAATTGAACAGTAAAACAAATTCAGGTGTTATAAATTTCAATAAGTTTTACAAAATTTTATATTTATTTGTCTAGGTAAAAAAATGACAACATCATGAATAAGAAAAGGAATAATACTACAGGCACCACAGCAAGAAAATGGATTTTAAAGGAGGTATATAAATTATTATAGGAAAATAAATTATATCATTTAAATGGAATATACACATCTCTATAGAGCCACAGATTTCCTGAAACTGACTTAAGAAAAAACATTCAACTAAAACTAAAACTAATAGATTGAATTAACAATTTAAATATTCTGCACAAAGAATTATGCAGTCCAAGTTGCTTCACTGAGGATTCAACCAAATATTAAAAGTTCATACTAATTCTCCACAACATCTTATAAAAATTGGAACAGAAGAAAGCATTTAAAACTTAATCTATAAAGACAGTAACACTTATCAGCAAAATCAAGGAAAGCTATTATAAAAGAAACCACACCCAACAGTTTTGAATATAGTGAAAAAGCAAAATACAAGTATTGTGAAGCAAGCAACATATAAAAGTTATTATTCACCATGATGAATTTAAATTTCTGCAAGTATTGCAAGTTTTATTTAATTTTAATAAATCAATTGATGTAATATAGCATAACATTTGAGTAAAGAGGAAGAAAGTGAACATGTTGCTAGAAACAGAAAAGAATATTTGGAAAAACTCAATGATTTTGAATTTTAGTCCTTCATGATAGAAACAGTCATTAAAAAAGATGAAAAATGAATTTCCTCAAACTCATCCTGGACTTCTATGGAAAATCCATACATAATATGTTTACTAGTGACTGGCTGAGTGACTTCTAATTAATATGACGGAAATCCCCAACTTGAAACTATACTACAAAGCCACTGTGATAAAAACAGCATGGTACTGGCAAAGAAACAGACCTGAGGATCAGTGAAATAGATTAGAAGATGCAGAAAAAACTCCAGACATACTAAGCCACATCATCTTTGACAAAGGAGCCAAGCACCCTCTTTGGGGGAAGATAGCCTATTTAATAACTGGTGTTGGAAAAACTGGATTTCAACCTGCCAAAGATTAAAACTAGACCCATATCAATCACCATCCACTAAATTAAGATCAAAGTGGATTAAAGATCTAAACATTAAAACATAAAAACTATACTCACTGGAAGATAAGCTAGGTAGAACTCTCGAAGACATTGTCATAGGAAAAGACTTTATGAACAAAACTTCAGTAGCATGGGAACGAGCACAAAGAATCAACAACTGGTATCTTATCTTATTAAAAAGCTTCTGCACTACAAAAGAAACCACCAACAGAGCTAAGAGACAACCTACAATGTGGGAATAAATTTTTAGCAGCTGTACCTCAGATAAAGGACTACTATCTAGAACATATAAAGAATTTAAAATAATCAGACCCCCAAATTAAAAAACCCAATTCAAAAATGGGCATCTAAAATGAGCAGACATTTTTCAGACAAAGAAGTAAAAGCAGCAAATAAACATATGAAAAAATGTTCAACATCACTGGTCATTGGAGAGATGCAGATGAAAACAACACTGAGATTTCACTTCACTCCAGAAAGAATGGCTGCTATCATGAAATCAACCAACAACAAATGCTGGTGAGGCTGTGGGGAAAAAGGAAACCTTCTTCACTGTTGGTGGGAGTGCAGACTGGTGCAACCACTGTGGAAATCAGTATGGAGATACCTCAAATAACTAGGGCTAAAGGTCCCATTTGACCCATCTATTTCCATGCTGGGTATCTTCCCAAAAGAAAGAATCATACCACAGTGATATATGTGCACCCATGTTGATAGCAGCACATTTTGCAATAGCTAAAGCGTGGAGACAGCCCAAGTGCCCATCAACTGGAAACTGTATAAAGAAGATGTGTTTTTTTTAAATAAAATGGAGTACTACTCAGCCATAAAGAACAAGAAACAAGAGATATTTATAGCTAAATGGATGCATATCGAGGCCATACTCTTAAGTGAAATAAATAGGACACATATGTGTAAATACTGAACAGTTTCTCTGGTATAAATAAGTGTAAATAAAGATTAAAAGGATTAATACAAATAATGCATAATTTGAAATAGGAAGAAAAGGTCCAAAGGGGTAGGGGAAGTGTGAGGGGAAGGGGAATGGAAAGAAGGGAAAGGAAAAATTATGAGAACAGGAAAAATTGGAAACAAAGTCTTTGTAAATAGGGAAGGGTGGAGGAGATGAAGGGAGGCCAGGGAATGGGAAAAAATAAGAACCAAGATGCATCATGTAAAGGTACAAGTACCCAATGATAAATGTAAATGTATTGTATACCTAAAATGTACCAATAAAAGAATTTAAGGAAAAAAATAATAATATGCGAGAAAAAAGACAGATGTCCACCATCATAACATGCCCTAGAAAATCTAACCAGGACAATTGCTCCAGAACAATGTATAATTTCATATTATATAATGTATAATTTTCATATTGAAAAAAATGTAAGATAATATTTCTTCAGCGATGACATATGTATAATCCACAAAATATTTAAAATGCATGGCTTCAGCAAATAATTAGAAGATACAACAATATATAAAATTACTGCATTTGTACATATGAGAAAGTAACAAATCAGAAATAAAATTAAAAACAATTCTATTTATAAGAGCTTTAAATGAATAAAATAAAATACTTGAGAATAAATACACCACCATATTACTTATACATAAATCAAAACAGTTAATGATATAATGGCAATAATCATAAATATATTCATAAGTGCAATGTATTTCCTCTCAAAATCTGAGCAGGCAGAAACTGGCAAACTGATACTAAAATTCATATGGAAATATAAATGATTCACAGGTAGTTAATAATCTTAAAAACTAGGGATAATCATCTTAATTTCAAAACTTACTACAAAGATTCATTAATCAAGAAAATGTGGTCCTGAAATAAATATTGAAAAATAATTGGACAGAATAGAATTGAGATTCCAGAAATAAAACTGCACGTGTATGGGGAATAGATCTGACAAGCATACTTATACAACTCAGTGTAGAACAAGTAGTCTTCAACAAAAGGTACTAAGGCAAGTGAGAACTCATGTGTAAGAATGAATTAGAATCCTTCATTTCACCAGAGGAAGAAAATTATCTCCAAATGAATCATGGGTCTTATTGTAAATGTAAAAACATATAGCTTTTTAGGGAAAATATGAATTAATCTTTCTATGAGTTAGGTAAAATCTTCCCAGATAGTCCACCAAAGCTCAAGTAGCAAAAGAAATAATAAATATATTGGACATTATTAAAATGAAGTACTTTTGTTTTACAAAGTTCATTATCAAGAAAAATTTTTAAAAACCTAATTGGAGGAAATATTTACAAGTTTCATATCTGATATAAATCATATCTAAAATATATAAAGAACTTATACAACACAATAATGAAACATAAACCAAATAAAAATTTAGCAATGTATTCAAAGAGAATTTTTTTTCTAAAGAAGAAGCAAATGTGGCCAATGAACACACACACCAAATGCTCAAGATTAATACCGTCAGGGAAATGCAAATCAAACAATGAGACACTACTTAGCATTTATCAGAGTGGTTATAATCAAGAAGGTATACAATATTAAGTGTTGGTGACATTCAATATCAAGTATTGAGAAGTGAGAGTCCCAATATATTGCTGATTGGAATACAAAGTAATGGAGTGATTTTGGAAAGCAGTCTAGCTGTTTCTCAAAATCTCACACTATATATTGCAATTTAAGAATTGCAATCTTGGTTGTACATTCAAGAGAAATGGAAACATACAGCCCACATATGTTCACAGATCTTCCTATCTTTATTACTTATAATACTCAGAAAGTGAAAACTGTGCAATATCTATAAAAACAATGAACCAGTCAATAAAATGTTCCATATATATGGATACAAATCAACAACAAAAAGGAATGGAGAATTCAAACAGGTTACAGCACTAATACACCTTGAAAATATTAAGTTAAGGAAGCTAGTCACAAAAGACCATGTCTATGATTTAATAATTTAATGTGATCAGAGCAGCAAGTCTATGGAAACAGAAAGCTCACTAGCGCTTACACAGGCTATGAGATTCAGGGGGAAAAAAAACTATTAGCAGGCAAGAAGTTTCCACTGAGATTAATGAGAATATTCTTATTGTGTGAGTGAGTATACAAGTCTACTGATATACTAAAATAAGACATTAAATAGTATACATAAAATGCATCAATTGCATGACAATGTTAATTATATCTCAATAATGGTATTATATATGAGTGTAAAGTTCATGGTGTGCATAAGAAGTACTGTCTTTCCCTCCCATCTTCCTATTCTGTGTATTTCAAGATATTTAGGGCAGTCTATAAGTTGAGTAACTTCTGGGTCTGTAATGGACATCTTCATATTTTATCAACCTGGTATTTCCCAGTTATGCTCCTCAACTTTATTTTCCTTAATTGTTTTCATTTTATTTTAAAATTTATTTTAAAATTTTTATTAGTATATGATTGCAGTACCTAATGATTACATTCATTATGGACAATTGGTACATGTACATAACACATCTCGATTCATTTTCCTTTCCCCTTCCATCGAGACTTTTTGTCAGCATCAGCTTCACTTATTCATCTCATAAGTCCTTATAAAGTTAGGTATCATACATACAGATTAACAACCAGATTAAAGTCCCTATACTATAATACTATAGTATTATATATAGTAATAAATATAACTATATTATATTATATATATTATAATATATATAACTATATTAAGTCAAGGTACATTTTCTGATTAAAATGCATTCTCTTCTTGCTCCATTGGAATATTGGCTCCTTAATGGCCACTGAGATTTTTTTATTCAAATTGTTTATTTCCTCTGTGGCTCAGATTATCTTTGTCTCCTTGTATTTTGTTTGCTTATCTTCCTTAATTTCATTTGTTCTTTTTAGCTTACTTCTTTGCTTTTATTTTGTTAGTGTTTGATTTGCATATCCCGGCTTCATCTTCCATGTTACTATTTTCTACAAAGACCAAGAAAACAATGAAAAGGCTGTTCTCTTAAACAATTTACAATTGTTTGGCTATTTAAAAATGACTGTGCCTCTATTTGTCCTGAGACTTGGAGTTTCTAAAAATGCTACAGGGAGCAGGATTCTATTTTAAGATCCAATACCAATATTTTCTCTTCCACGTCTATGCAAAACAATTACTCTATTTTTCCACACTTTTTCCCCTTTTGGTGGAGTCACAGGTGAAATATTACATGATATTTTGAACAGGATCATGGAATAAGAACAGTGGATGACTGCTATATATATCAACTTTCAAATAAAAGTTGGCTTTAAGTTTTATTTAGTTGGAATAATCTGTTCTAAAAACATTTTTTTAAGTTCTGCAGGGTAAAGTGTTTTCCTCCTTCCTTGAAAGCATTCCACATGTTTTTTAAAAAGCATATGTTCTGTTTTATTTACAATATTTTGCATGACTTTTCGAACTTCAGAAATGTATTGAAATCTATATTCCATTGACATCCCTCTACTCATCTTTTTTACAGGTTTAAGCATTTTGAGACTTTCAAAAATAATTTTGTGGTTATCTAAAACCATGGATTCCAACATGTGCAATTTTTGCATAAACTGAATCATAGAATTTCTTGATTTTTTTCCTAAAATGTTATGGATTTTATTATAATATAATTAAATGTATTTATTACTACTTTTTGCTATCCTAATAAAAATGAAAAATTGCCGTAAAGTTCATATTTCACATGTTATAAGAAGGAATTTGTGATAAAGAAATGCATATGTCAAAGCTACACTATAATGGTAAAAATATGATTGAATCATAATCCTAGAAATAGTAAAAAAAATTTACAACTTTGCCTTAATATGTACTTTCAAAATGAAAAAGGAAAGTATTAGACTCAGGTTAACATTTATTTCCATAATTATGACTAGCTATTAGAAAAGCATTTTAAAGTTGGTGAAAAAAGTATTTTTTCAAACATATTTTCCCTTACAAAATATCTAAAGAAATGAGAGGTTTAAGAAAGAACAATTAAAGTGCTATCAATTTCAATGCCAAAAAAAGAAACAAGTGTCTATTATCCATATATTAGCATCATAAACATGCTCACTCAATAGTAGTTAACAAAGATACTCAGTGGATAACAGAATCATCAAACAGGTCATATTTTCCCTTGACAAATGTTAAGAGACATTCTGTCCTACATTGGCCTTCAGGCCATCTGGGACTTGTTTGGCAGTGTATAGTCCCTCTTGAGGAGTTACTACTATATTCTTAATGAAATAAAAGTGAATAGGAAAGATAATGTTAGGTATTTTCAAATGTGTATACTGATTCCATATAAAATAAAGACTTTATTATGTTGTGCCAGGTTTTGTTGCATTATATACAATATGTTATAATAATTATAATAACTAACTTGCCCCTTCAGTCTGTAGTGAAAATATCATTATATGAAAATCAAAACTAAGTGTAGAGGTGGAAGAATTATGTTTCAGTAGCAATGAGAAGTTTATTGTATTATATTGCACAATTCACTAGCCAACAATATATTCAATTTTTTCTTTTGAAAATATTAAGATATGGAAAAGTAATTGTGCATTCAAGATTCTTTTTTATATCTTTGCTATTGTTTTGAAATTAAAATCCCACCAACTTTATTGATTTCAGATTTTTCCTACATCATTTGATCATATAATCTTTTTTAGCATACAACCAATAAAATATGAAATGAAAACGGAAACCTATCTATAGTATGAAAAATATTGAAGAAACATGTTGCCTTTGCCTTTGCAACTTACTGCATTTTATTTAAAAAATATGCATAAACTCTTTCATTGGCAACATTTTAATGCATTCACAATGTTGTTCAATCATTATCATTATCTAGTTACAGAAATCTTTTTATTACTCCAAAAAATACTCTGTGCCCAGTAAGCAGTGATGTGTTTTCCCATTTCCTCTTCCTTCAAACACAGGTAAACAGCTAATATTCTTTCTTTATCTAAGGATTTCATAATTACTTATATTTCATAGAAATGGAATTTTACAATATGAGTTTTGCTGTTTATTCTCCTTTTAGTATATAATTGTGTTATTTCAAGTCCTGGGACAGGCTGATACTAAGATGAAATTAAATGCAAGATGTTTGTCTGCAAAAATGGTGATTGAGGAGGAGAAAATGGAAACTAGGGCAGTTATCATTATGAGATGAAGTTCATAACTTTATGAAGGAGCACAGGAACACGTTACATAGGTTGAGTCTCAAACTATCCTGCAGTTGACAGGAAATTTTGACTAGGCTGATGGGGAAGTCCTTAAGCCAAACACTCATCACAAACAGGACTCCTGCCTCTGGCAGGCATGGGCTCCCTCTGTACTTTTGTCTACATTCAGTGGAAAAGAAATAGCAAGAAATATATTGAATAACATTTCAGGAAGATGACAAAATATTTAGAATTAATTGCTTTTAGGCAATTAGTCTAAATATTCAAATAAAATAGACTTACAACCACTGTTTTTGTGGCAATATGTTATATATTTGCACAAGAAAGTGTATTATTGGAACACCCTCTAAATATAACTAAAAACATCTGAGTTTTATTCATAGTAATTGAAACTAACAATCTAAATGGCATATCTTTCATATTAAATCATGCTCTTTCTCTCTTATATGAGGAATTACAAAAGTGGAGTAAATGGAAATTTCAATAAAGTATAATAAATATATTTTTATGAAGAAAAGTCTATAATATAATGCTACTTGGTAAAAGGATCACATTTTCTTCAAAAATGAGAAAGCTGTTGTACTCATTAAATATTGTTTTTTGGTGTTTTATCAGGTAGAATGTATAGAAGAGAAATTTTTCTTGTGCTAAAAACATGGTAACCATTTTAAAATCGCAAATGATTTTGTGACTAATGTGAGTTTTAATAGGAGTTAATATTTCATGACAAAAAATACAGTCAATGCATGTGACTGGTGACTTTGTGATTTTTTTATGACTCTTTGATCATTTTAAGTAAAATAAATTGTTCTGTAGTTGACGTTGTTTTCTCTGTAGATGCAATTTTACATTAGTGATCTATAATCTTTATTCATTTTTCAGATGCACATACATTCAAATTTTTAATGTATATGAAAGCAACATGCATTTTTATTGAATAATATCTTTGATAGAATAGTACTCATATGAATAAAAACAGTGAATAGTTTTTCACTGACCTCTTTAGTAGTAACTTTTCTTACTACATATAGATTCTATTTTCTAAGGTCCTGGTTAATAATTAACCAGAGATGTTTTCCCTTGTGAACAAAACACCATGTCCTGTACCTTAGTCTATTCTTGCTTTCATAACTCAATAACACAATAACACAATAACACAAACTGATTGGATTAGCAACAGCATCAGGTTATCTCTGTTCAGAAGTCTAGAAAATCTGAGTTCAAGCATGCCCATCTTTCCAGTTCACAGATAGGACCTTCTACTTGGGTCCTCACATGTTAGAAGGGGTGTCTCTCATGTTCTTTGTGTGAGTGCTAATCTTATTATGAAGGGTTCATTTTACAGTTTATTCTTCTCCAAAATGTCCTACCTCAAAATCTGATCTTATTGCATATTAAATTTAAACATACAAATTCTGGGGAACACAAACTTCAGTATATATGATAAGGTATCATGTAAGTGCAATTTTACTTTAAAGTCAATGATATTTTTCCTCCTAGGTAGATAAGAGCAAGGTTTTTAAAGTTTGTTTATCCCTTCATCAGAAAAAAATATATTTGAAGATCAAGCACTTTAAAAAAATACATTTCCAAAACAAGAAAATCAATTTATATTCTATTTTTTTCTTTTAGTAGAAAGTGACCATGTGGTGTGCCTTTATCATTTCTAGTGACTGATGTATGATAAAGATATTACTGTTTTAAAATTTTATCTTTTATAAAATTAAGTATTATGTAGAACAAAAATCACTTTGTTATGAGTACTAATTTATCAAAAATCATTCTGACTGATGGATCTCAATTTATCTATTGGTGCTATCTATCAAGTAAGTAGTGTTAGGCAGAGTAAAAATGAGTGGGCTTGACATATTTCAAATCATTGCAATGGGGGAATGGAAAAAAAGCTGTCTGCCTTAAGATAAGTTTCTCCGTTAAACGTGTCCTTGCCTAACTTACATCTCCTTGCATAACTCTGACCTAGAGCTTTGTTTTTTAAAAGAAATTATCAAATTTCTGAAATATAGAATGGATATATATTTTCTATTTTTATAAATGTTGTTATATGTGTCAAATGACAAACTCTGAAATATGATATATTGAATCAATAATGCACGAAATTAATATTTGTTAAGGCAGGATTCTGTGCTTTTACTATCAGAGTTTCAAGATATGTAGAAAGAACTTTGCAAACTGTAAAAATAACAAGAAAATATTTGTAAATTATCATAATTTTAGGAGATACTAAATTGATAATATAGACAATCTCTGGAGGTAAACTACATACATTTCTTTAGTAGATAATAGTAAGTGCTTATAATTTTATAATTTTTTTGTATTAAAGTAATGAAGAAGCTTTTCATCCCGTTGCCTCAGTGGAACTGAGCTAAGAAAAGTGTTTACAGTAAAGTGAGGCTTTATTTTATCCAGAATGAATTTTAAAATTTTCAGTTAAAAGGTTAAAGATTTGCATACTATTTTTTTCATAAAATTCATTCTCTGTGGGATATTTTTATATAAATATGTATTTCTTCATTATTACTTATGAAGTTTTAAATATTTTTGGATAACAGTTGACTTTTAAGTTAATACTGATTTCTCTAAGTTTCTCCTACTTGAATTTATTTTTTTAATTTCCTCTTTCAGCAATGTTGGGAGATATTTAAAATCACAAATACATTCATAAGTAATTTGGGACAATAAAATATTCAATAATACATTATCTCATTACACTATTTGTCATTTTCCAGATTTGTATAATGATAAGAGAAGTTAGGTGTAATTGGAGATACTGAAATAATTTCTGCAAAACAAAAATTTATTATAAATCATAAATTAAAAATTAAGTGATTCAATATATTTATAATAAACATAATATTTATGAAAACTGGAAAAGAATAATTGAAATTGGAAATATATTTATTGAAACATATAAAATAAAAAGAAAATACTTCTTTGTTGAATCATGATCTCCTGAATTATCAACTAAATATCAGGAAAGAAAATAACAATCAAAGCAAACATAAATAAAAACTGTTTCTTCATTATTGCAATGAGATGTGCATGCACATACTCAAGGGATACATGATTTTTAATCAAAAAGGATAGGTAAAAGTTGGCATTGCCAGGGGTAAAATACATTTGAAAGCTATGGTCATGCTGTGTAAAAGAAAAGAAAGTCAACTTTAAAAATGAACTGTTAGCATAACCTTATCTTCCTTTAGTGATTTAACTGTTTCATTTTTTTACTGAATTCCTCTAATAAAAGTAAATGCCTCAATAATGTAAAATATGTTTCAAATAGTGATTTGGAATAAAATTGAAATATAATGGTTCTTCACCCGAAAATTATCTTCTGAAATATATTTTCAATATAGTTTGAGGGATAGAAGAATTATATATCAAGTGGGGACTCTGGGAATATAGAAATAAAAATTAAAAGGAATCTAAAGTCTGAAACCAAAATTGCTCAATAGTAGACTTATTTTATGGATATAAAATTAATTTTCAATAAGTCAAAATTATTGGAACTATAAACTGCTCATAAGTAATTGTGTTGTGCATTAGGGATGTGATTTCTCATCTGAAAATACTTAAAACTATAAATTATATTGCCTCAAAATCAAATTTATATCTTATAATCATTCAATACATAGGCAATGTAAATCAATTCATTCTTTGTTTTAACTGCTATCATTAGAATATTGTGCTAAGATCAGAAAATTTCAAAGGTTCCTAATTAAAACACTTTAATGTGTACAGTTAATGACACATGCCATAGTATTGCAGGTATTAAAGTTTCAATGCCTTATTTTACCAAAAACTAATTATATCACAGATAAACTATTAAACATCAAAGTGTTTTTAAGAATTTGAGAAAGTATATCTGTGCAGAAAAGAGCAGATTATTTTAATTTTAAAAAATGGAAAGGAAAAAGGAGCCTGAGGTGCATTGTTTTTGCTGGTTCCCATCTCTTGTAGAAGTAAATAACATTTAAAGCTGCTAAATTAAGGAACAGTGGGTGATATAAACATAATTTAAAAAAAAGGAAAGTAACACTCAAAGACCTTACACCAAAAACATTTAAACGTTTGCTTCTAGGGCATTGTTTCAAGGTCTATTACATTTCACTGGAGGCACTTTAACACCATGTGAGTTTGTTAAATTGGTGTAATTAGTTGAAAACATGTACACGTGTGCACGCGCGTGTGCACACACACATACACACACACACACCAACAAACTAAAAAACAGAAGTCTTTGTCAATATGTCTCTGAGAGATGTAGAAATAAGGATAGCTTAATGTATCTGTGAAGTAAAATTTTGCTGATATATAACAGAATATATGAGAAAATGTTAAAAGTTTAAGTGCATGATGGGACTGATGGAATAAAAATGACAGTTACTAAAGAAAACAACATATGTGTAGAGAACACATATTTAAAGCTGTGCAAACTGTGATATATTAATTCTTAACAGATAAATTTTGTGACACTAATTTTATTGAAGAAATTAATAAATTCAGGGAGAGAGGGTTGAGAGAAAAATTAGTGTGAAACACGATTAGTCAGACTATTCTATGTTTTGAGGAAGGTTTCAGGGCATTAGAGTAGGAGTTAAAAATTAAGAATTTAGTAACAGTAGCTGAAAAAGATAAAGATGAAGAGAATAATGTAAACATTTGAAGTTTAATAATTCTGCAGCATCAGTTACATTATTTGAAGAAAAAAATTCAAGGTAATTTCCAAATTCCAGATATGAGAATATAATTTTACATCAAATCCAAGGAAATGCACCTGAAATATAAATAATTTTTAATAAAATTATTAAACTAGATGCAGTCCAGTTAACTTACAAGGGAGGGTAGTTCCTGTTAATTTATATCAATCAGATATAAAAATTAGTCCACATAAATTATCACTTGAAGCATTGTTACCCAGTGGAAGTGGATTTGGGTAAGGAATTACAGGATTCTGACAAACTTGCATTAACACAATGAATCACAAAGAAAGGGGCCTTGAGTTGTTCCCAATATAGACTGAAGCACATTTGTCAAAAAATTCTCATGAATAGCATAGAAGAATGCATATTTATTATACACAAAAATATAGCAGAGTGAAAATATTATATATTCAAATGATAAGATTAGATTGGTTTTGCCATATGGTTATACATTTTTTATTACTTAAAGTTTTTTGATGGATAATTCAAAAAGTTACTGTCATAGTTTACAGAATAAAAGATGTCTTAAATTCAAAGAATCTATGTATAAAGATTGATTACTAGCATGTCACCATTTTTGTAACTATGGTTATATATGTATATTTTGCTTTTACTTTTGCTGAAAACTTGTAATTGTTATTGAGAATATTTTGTTAACTGATATGTTTAGTTAAGCGGGTGGTTTGCATGTGTACTCTCAGGCTTAGATTTTTATAATCATTCAAAATTAAAATCATATAAATCACAAAACATAGTGTAAGTGTTATTTATCACTTTACCAGACTCTTGTAAGGAAATTTCATTTGTCCCAGGAAAGTAGCCAAATTTGTTTAGAGAATATTCTAATGAATAAGATGATTGTGTACCAATTCCCCAGCATGAGTGGAATCTTTATGTACTGTAAAAATGTATGAATAAAATTTTTTAAAAAAATGTTTTAGTCAGTCATCTTGGAGATAAAATAATGAAAATCCTGCATATCAACCTAATGACTAGTGCTAATGTAGACTGGAAAAATTCATTAGAAATGAAGAGGACAAGAAAGGTTGAAAATCAGATGATCACACTGTTGAATGAGGCACTAACCCAGATTTTTGTAATCATATAATATGAGAAGATGGGATTGTAAAGAAAGATTGTGAGATGTTTACAAGAAAGAAGGAAAGAAAGAAAGAAAGAAAGAAAGAAAGAAAGAAAGAAAGAAAAAAGGAAGGAAGGAAGGAAAAAGGAATGAGAGGGAGAGAAAGAAAGAAAGAAAAAGAAAGAAAGAAAGAAAGAA
>NW_004624789.1:465566-482416 GCF_000247695.1 Heterocephalus glaber | reverse complement strand
AAAGAAAGAAAGAGTGAGAGAAAGAAAGAGAAAGAAAGAAAGAAAGAAAGAAAGAAAGAAAGAAAGAAAGAAAGAAAGAAAGAAAGAAAGAAAAATGATTTGATGTTTATACAAATGGGTTACAGATCTGTGCTTTGTTACCTTGGTAAGAAAATAAATGGAACTTTACCCTTTGAATTGTATACTTTCAGTAAGTTTCATACAATCTGGTTACATAGAAACACTAATTTTCTTGGACTATAAAATGCAAATTTTATTTATCCCTCATTCAGGTAAGATGAACAGTAAATTTTATAAGGCCTATAATTAAGGAAATAACCTGAGAAAAACATTTAAGTTTTGATATAAAGGCTATGACTTTACATTTACACAGCTTCTGCAAAGATCAGAGAAGTAGCTGACTGAGACATCTGGTTTAGGAATAAAAAATGTTTTAATCCTAAATTGTTACATTACATGCTTGATGCCACACTGGTGAATCTGTATTTTCTGTTCAATAATTTATTTAATTTCAAAGGTTATAATGAAGAATAATAAACATATATTTAAAAATAAATACATATAAAATTATGTGGGGTTCTTTGGTGGCATATATGATGATGCTAAATTAAGTAATAGTATTTTAGGTATCTCTCAACATAGACGTTGCCAAAATAGTTCACAATTCCATAGGAAAAATACATGAGCTCATATATATTCTGTTAAAATAAACAATTATGTAAACAGTGGAGAGTAGAATTCCAGCATTATATGATTTAAATACAAAATTTTTTAAATTTTGGACTGTGTTTACTGAAATATATTCTATGTGGGCTAGGTTCAAGGGAGACTTCTGTGCTACTTTTATCCTATTTCCTTTACTCCTAATGATACTTTGGATAATACTATTTTCATTTTACAGATCAGGAAAGTTAAGCTGACATAAAAAAAGAGATTTCACATATTGCTTATGACGTTACCTAGTTAGTAAATAGTAGGTACAGGAATCTTCATTAACACTATAGTATTTTGTACTTAGATAATGGTGACATAAAACGAGGTACACAATCCAATGAAGCCATCTTCTTATATGAAATTTATAAATTATACAATAAAATCTTCCAGAAATACATTTTCAGATATCTAGATGATTTTTGACTTTATTTCACAACATTCTATTATCATTTCTTGCTAAATATAACTGACAATTTGTTGAAATAACCATTTGTGGACACTTTATTGAGTAAATTAAAATAGTATCTTTGGTATTTCACATTTTAATTATTTTATTATTGCTATTAACAAAGAGAACACTACAATGATCTCTCTTGTTGACCTTTACTTTTGTCTGTTCATATTTTTATATCTCCTAGAATAAAATATATCATAGTACATTTTTATTTCTCTTAAGAAAATGAATCCTTACCCTTAACTCAATTTCTATAAAGAATTATTTTTAAGCCGGGTGTGGTGGTGCACCCCTGTAATCGGAGCACTTCAGAGGCTAAGGCAGGAGGATCACCACATATATAAGCCCAGCCCAAATTACATCACAAGACCCTGTCTTAAAACAAAACAAAACAAAAAAGAATGAATTTTTATGTTATTGGATCACATAAGACTTTATTCATCATTAAATATGGATATCATAGCTTTTTATTAATCTAACCACTTGTCAAACTACTTATATTTTCTTTATGTACATTAAAATGGATGCATAATCAAAAATTATTTGTAAGAATTTAAAAGATGGTAATGATATTAAATAGACATGCTTAGTGCATTTATTGAAAATCATCAAATATTTGAAAATCATCAAATATTTGTTGTATGAGATAGGTTATAACTGCTGGGAATGTAAAGATAATTCATTTATCTAACTGCAAGTAAGAGCTAACAGTATAGTAGGGTTAAGAGAAATGTGCAAAACAATATAGTAGATTTAAAGAAAGTATTCTGGGAAGTCTAAGGACAAACCATTTGAATTCCTTGAAATGTTAGTCAAGGTGCAAAGAGAAAACAGCCTGCACTTGAATTTTGAACAAGAGGGTGTTTTCTTTAATACTCCTGGCAGATGACAACATAATCACAAATAATGTGACTGAAAAGTCCAAAATGATTTTTGGTAAAAATTTGAAACTAAGATGATTGTAGTATTAAGGGGTGGAGGGGTTGAAGGGAGGGCAGGGGAATGGGGAAAAAAATAAGAACCAAGAGAGACTATGTAAAGGTACAAATTTCCAATGATGAATGTCATTACATTGTATACCTAAAATATACTAATAAAATTAATTAAAAAAAGAAAAAAGTATGTATAAGTTTGAGATATATAGGCCCTGTGATTGTTAAGACAGATAACTGAAAAAAAGAAAAGTAGAAGAAAGAAAAACTTGTGGCAATGATGGAATAAAATATTATCATAGCTCACAATATAATTTATTCAATTATAAATCATCTTACTACTTGGATGAAATGAATCCAGATATCTCACATATTTGACAGTAAGATATTTTCAGTTATTTTTATGATTTTTACAGTATCAATTTTATTATTCTTAAATTTTCAAAGCAGCTTGTTATAACCACAAGTAAAAACAGCACAAAATATTTTTCTTATTTTTATTTAAATATATTTTTGAAAATTTTGTACTGACATAAATATGCAGTTATTGTTATTGCTCAAATCATTGCACAAATTAATATTTAAACTTATTCACATAGATAACTCACTAATATATTCTTTATGTTTTCTTCCAATGCAACTTTGATCAAAGAATACACAATAAAGACATTTGATTCTTAATCATTATTTACCACAAATTATACTGAGAAAAATTATAACATAGAATGTTAAAATATGAGAATTCACAAGTCTATGTGATTTTTAAAATGTGTATGCATCTTTAGTATAATTAAATTGTATGTGGAGACTCTAATTACATAAAAATATATGAAATAAAAATACTTAAAGTACAACAACACAAAAAACCAAAGTAATTGTAGTATTATGGTGTTTAGGTAATATGTGAGTTTTAGGAAAAGTAATATTCTACATTAAATTCCAGTCTCAGTTATAAATATTACAAATGATTATTAAAGAAGATAAATTTTATTGCACGTTTGTTACATTATGTCCTTCTTAATATTATCAAAGCACAAAATTTGACTAAGTCCTATTAATTATAAATTAGTCCCATATTTTAAAATTCATTCAAGTATCCTTTAAAAAATATTAGCAGACTATAAAATTAGCTTTCTTTTACATATCATGTGTACTGGCCATCTTTCCTGTTATTGGAACAAAACACCTGACTCCTCAAGTATAAGGAAAGAGATGTTTAATTTTGCTCGTGGACTCAGAGGTTTCAGTCAATGGCTGGCTCTCAGGCAGAGATATCCTGGCAAACAGAGGTTGGAATAAACCAACTCACTTCCCAGCAGCTTGGAAGTAGGTCACAGAGGAAGAGTAACAGAAAGAAATAATACTGTCTAAAGGCATGAACTATTGCCACCACGTTGATCTATGAACATCAAAGGGTTACCCCACTAATGAGTATGGTGTCACCATAAACTAATCACCTCCCCTGTAGTGTTTTAATGCGCTCAGATTAACCATTAAGCTTAACTGTCTTATTACACTTTCTAATATTAAATTATTTTTCATATGTACATATAAAATTAGTAAAACTTCTAGGTTGTTTGTTTTGATACAGAGTCTCCTTATGTAGCCCATGATGTCCTCAAAATCATGGCAATCCTATTGCCTTATCCTCCCCAGTACTGGGAGTACAGGCCTATACCACTATACTTGGCTCCCTGGGTTGTTTAAATGGTATAATTCAAAGCTGGAGAGAAAAATGTTATATTTTATCTTTTTAAATATTTATTAGTAGGGGCAGGTATTTAGCTCAGTGGTTCTGGCCCCTGCCTCACAAGCTCAAGGTCCCGAGTTTGATCCCCGGTACCAAAAAATAATAATAATTATTAGCACATGTTAGCAGTTACATAATGAATATATTTATTGTGGGGAATTCTTACATGTACATAATATATCTCAAATATTTTGTTTTCCCTTAAACTCCACCCTGCCCCACTTCCCACAATTAACTGGAAATAGATTTATTTATTTATCTTATAATTCCTTATAACTTTAACTATCATACATACAGATAAATAATCATACTATTAAAGGTCCAAAAATTACATAAAAAACATAAGACAGTTGCACTAAACCAAGGCACACTTTTAGATAAATTGTCCATATTGGATTATAATAACTAATTTTCTCTCTTTTTCCTATCATTTTTCTTTGTCATACAAAAAAACCTATGTGATATTTAAGCATGTATTTTTTATTTATTTCATTTAACATTATAGTTTCAAGGTGTATCCATTTTCCTACAAGTGACTCAAGTTAATCCTTCTTGATGTTAGAATAGTATTCCACTACTTATAAATACCACAATTTCTTTATCCATTCATCTCTTGATGGGCATATATGGTGCTTCTAAAATTTAATTTAATTATTATGAACTGTGCTTCATAACTGTGTAAGCATACATCACTATGGTGTGATATCTTTAATACTTTCTGGAAGATACCTAGAAAGGGAATAACTGTGTGAAATGGAATCTATTTTTACTGTTTTGAGAAATCTTCATAGTAATTACCATTATGGTTGTACTAGTTTATACTCCCACCAACAATGAAGAAGAGCTCTGATTCCCCTACAGCCTTGCCAACACTTTTTGTTGGTTGATTTCTTGAAGGTAGTTATTCTTTTTTTTTTTCTTAAATTCTTTCATTGGTACATTTTAGGTATACAACACAATTACATTTCTCATTGGCAACTTGTACCTTTACATGATGCATCTTGGTTCTTAATTTTTTCCCTATTCCTAGCCCTCCCTTCACCTCCTCCACCCTTCCCTATTTACAAAGACTTTATTTTCATTTTTCCCATTTCTCATCATTTTTCCTTTCCCTTCTTTCCTTTCCCCTGCCCCTCCCACTGCCCCTACCCCTTTGGACCTTTTCTTCCTATTTTGCATTATCGATTATTCATTCTAATCATTGGTAGATTTTAGGTGTACAATATAATGACATTCATCATTGGAAATTTGCAGAAGGTAGTTATTCTTTATGGAGTGATATGGAATATCATTACTTTTTAAATTTGTAGTTCTCAAAATGGCCAGTAATATTGACCATTTTTTCATGTATTTATTGGCCACTCATACTTCTTCATTTGAGAAGTGTCCATTCATTTCAGAAGCTCATTTTCTGATTGAGTCTGTAATTTGGGGGGTCTAATTTATTTAGTCCTTTATATATTATAGATAATAAGCCTTTGCCTAAGGAGAAGATGAAAATTATTTTTCCCATTCTGAATGTTGTTTCTTCACTCCTTTGGTAGATTCATTTGCTGTGCAGAAGCTTTTTAATTTGATGTAATCCCAATTGTTGATTCTTGATATTATTTCTTGTGCAACTGGAGTCTGTTCAGAAAGTCTTTTACTATACCTTGTCTTTAAGAGTTTTACCTAGTTTTGTCTTCCAGTAGATTAATATTTTTATTGATGTTTCAATCTTCATTGTTCATTAAAGATATTGACTTGCAGTTCACTTTTGGTTGGGTCCTTTTCTAATTTTGGAATCAGGGTAATTGTTCCTCCCAACAATGACCTTGAAATCACAGTGATACCTTGGTTGTTGAATGGCTCAAATTTTCCACTAATAGAACAGCAAAGTTTGAGAAAGATCTGCTTGGTGTATAACTTTGCTCATTAGTCCAACCAAAAATCCAACTTGAAAAACTTCGCATGGGACAAAGTGAGTCACACGATATCTCCCCATGGATACAAAGGGTCATTGCTTCAGTTTAAGCACACCTCTCATTCAGACAACATACAGTGCTGGTGGTAGTCCATTGAAATTGTGCTTTTTTTGCACCTTATTTGTGTAAATATCATAATCGTGGCTCCGAAGAAAATCAATGATACTAGCAGTAAAACTAAAGAGAAAACTATGAGAACCATAATAGAGTTAAAGAATAAAATCATTGTGAATTTTGTTAAAATCCTTGAAAAATTAATTTATAAGTGTAATTTTTGGGCCTCAGAACCAGGTATTTGGTTTTCTATTATTTATTACAGGAAAAAAATATGTTCCTTTCTCAAACTTTTCAATGTTCAAACACTAATTTGGAACAAATTGAGTTTGACAACCTAAGTATAGGTGCACACTCTCCCTTTCAATTCCATTGTAGAGTTTGAGGAGTATTAGCATTAGATTCTCAAGTTCTTGTAGAATTTGGCAGTGAATCTTCTGGTACTTGGGCCCTTCTAGATTGGTAGTATTCTATTAATTCTTCAATTTCACTGACTGATATTGGGTTATTCAAAATTTACCATCTTGGTTCACATTTCATAATTCATATATATTCAGGAATTTATCCATTTTTTTCTGAATTTTTCATTTAATAGACTACAGTTTTTCAAAGTAGTTACTGATGATCTGGATTTTGGCAGAATCCATTGTGATGTGCAACATGTAGCATAGTGATCTCTTTTTTTTAAGTCCTCCTCACTGAGAGTATCAGAGTAGATAAAGTTCTTCTTTAATGCATCTCAGCATATAGCTTAAATTGTGGTAACTACATAAATATCCACAACTTTTTTTAAAAAAGAAAGTCAATATTGGTGTTTGTTTTTATGTCCTGTATGGTGTAAGAACTGGAGATTTGGGCTTCAAATATGAGAAATTATATAAAGAGTGTAATTGCTGATCCTGCTGCAATAAGATCTATTATGATGAGAATGTGTCTTTTTCTATTGTCTGTCCTCTAATAAATTCTCCACTTCTGTAGGCTAACTGGAGAGAAATGGATCAGTGGTAGATACCTGAGGTGGGAATACACACAATAGGCTAGAAGTCCATCATCATTTCTATTCCTAATTTCTCTTAAGTCTCAGATTTTGGAGCACTGTGTTAGGAAATATTGATAGAAACATATAACTTTAAATGAATGAATGGATAGAATAAAAATATAATAACAATCATGAGTTACAACAAAACCAAAGTTTAAACTGATGGAATCATGATTTGGACCATGGTGTCTCATGGTTACAATATATAGAATATAAGCAAAGGAAGAAAAACTCAGAGAGAAGAGCTGACAATAAGCTAGAATAAAAAAGAAGTGAGGTCTTGATACTATTATGACCCATACAAAGACCTCTTCTGTTATTACTTGGCTGTGAAATTTCTGTTTTTTTGAAATCATCAAGATGGTTTTATGTTCTGTTTTTTGTCACATACTTAATTGCTTTCAGACTAACCTGGCTTAAAAACATGCATTCACCTAAATTACTCTGTTAATGTCTGAACCTTGCAATTCATTCGAGTGTTTAGTAAACATTCTTGAATAATAGAGCATATTAGGTTCAGCCTGAATACCTATTCACACACACACACACACACACACACACACACATACACACACACACACAGAATACATGAGATGAATGTATGTTTCAGGTACAAATGTATTGTTTTTCTTATTATCTTTTGTCCTGGTGAGCAATTTAAAACCAAAGACAAAATAATTCTTGCCACAGGTCTATAAAATCCTGATGTTCTAATCTTATGTTTCACATTCAGTATTTTTTCTTTTTTGTTTTATTAATATTTTATCATCCTGAATGGCAGGATCTTTAAATATGAGGGGAATATCCCATACTTTTAAAACTCTACCAATACATCTTAACCATTAGACATACAAGAATATTTCTATTACCTTAATTGTTTTCCACTCTAGTTAAAATAACCTACACATAATGTACCAGAATTTAGAATTCACGATAATCTCTTTAAAAAAGAGTTCTCCATGAGGCTGATTAATTTGAACAGCATCAACTTTGGAAAGACAGCTGCTACATTTCTTCTTGACCTCTGAGTCAGCCACTGAATTCTGACTGTGGCAATATTAGTATAATTATGGAGGATGGCATAAGTGAAAGCAATGCATATTGCAGAAATAAGTTTGTTCTTATTAAAGAAGCACATTCTACTCTCCAATGACAAGCTGGATATATCCTCTAAAACTTTAAGTCCCAAATGAAGAAAATACATTTATTTATATGTTATAGTCTTATGAATGCCTCAAATGAGTTGCTATCTTATAAAGTTGGAAAATCACCTGCTTAAAATTAGAGAAGTGTAGGAGGAATGAAATATGTATTTTTAAAGCAGATTGAATTACACTGATGTCATAATTTTGACAGAATAAGCTAAATCACTAAAGAAAATTATTTCCTCTTTGGAAAACTTCATAGGCCAATCTATCTGTAATCTATGTTTGTAATCTCTTTTTCTTCTTAAACAATTGTAGAGTGCCTTTAAATAAGCACATATTCTTCCACTAGTGTTAAATATACTTTATTTTTATGAAACATTGAAATATTTCCTCATGCCAGCATTTATTTGAGATTTACTATTCCTAAGAACATTTTGTATAAGTGTAAGTTAAATTAAAAACATAGGTCTAAGAAAACTTGCACCATAATTTTGATGGTTCATATAGTTACATTATTTAGTATTGAAAAACTGTGAATTAAGGATTGACCTCCCTATCTAAATTATGTTTTAGAACAAGAAAAAGTATAAATTAAAAGAAAAATCCTAATGAGATTTTAAGTATTATTAGAATTATTTCAAGTAGTCAATTGGACAAAATTAATAAAATGCTTAATTTAAAATGATTTCAAGTGTAACCGTTTAAAGATATAATACATTTCTAAGTTTCTCACTTTATTAGCTAAAATATGATAAAATGAAGTAGATGTATTAATAGCTATTTCTTCATTTTAAACATGTCTCCAAAGAGATAAAATGTTTTACAAGGTAAATTCTTTTAAGTGATTATTTCACATAGATCAGATAAACTTAGTGTTAGTTTCATAGCTTGCAATGTATTATTTACTTATCTTTAAATGTAAAATTCCCAGAGTGGCACATGTATTTTAATCACTATTAGCTATATTTGTATAAATTGTCATGTAATAAAGGGCATCATTATCAGGTTCAGTTGACAAAATATTGAGTATAATTAAATTGACAATGAGCTGCTCCACTTCAGTTGCTAAATTAATGCATTACTTATAAGATCAATGTTCTACATATGTACTTGTATATCACATGTATTCCTTATACATGTGTAGTAAAAGCTTAAATCAATTATGTAGAAAAATTTAGAATTCAAATAAGCTTTAAGTCATGAAATGAAAACAATTCATGAAATGGCTTATTTAAAAAGTAAAAAGGGAAAACAAAAAATAAGAAAAAGACTTGTTTATTATGCTTATTCCAGCTATCAAATAAATATCATCACAATTTATATTACTTTGGAAAAATATTTGAGAACAAAAGCAGAATATGGTGGAATTAAAAATAATTCAAAATGCAAATCTAGTTTTTCATGAACAAATACATGCAATAAAAAATAATAAATATTAAATTTCTCATATAAAATGAATAACTCATTGTGACTTTACTGCACAGGTTCTGCTTCCAAGTACATATTATTCCTCTCTCCCAAATATATATGAATGATATTTATGCCATTTTGTGTAAAGAAAATAGTTTGAAGAAAATTTACCATGTACCATTCCCAGAAGTAAACTTTTCTACAGAATTGTCATTCATTTTCTAGAACTTTCCTGAAAATTAACAATAAGTGAATCACTATACAATATATCATAAATAACCTATATCTTTCACCAAGAGTTGTATCTTTCACATACCAGTGACAATGATGTATGGATAATATTAAACGTATCCCTCTCATCTTCTACTGCTAACATACAAGATATTTGTTTGCTTGGTCAGCTTTTCAGCTATCCTATCTTCAAGAATAACTAAAAGTAAATCAATCTATTTAATGAACAATTGCCATGAGAAAAGGGAAAGTAGTTAGCACTGCCTTACAAAATATTGGGGAAATGAGGGAGAATTCTAGGTCAGTTGATAGTTGAAGTAATTGGAAATTCATACAGAGAAATTTTAAATGTTGTATCAATTATGAGTTATATTATTTTTAAGGTTTTTCACATAATACAATAAAGACAGATTAAAACTTATATTTGCTAGTAACTTTCAAAGCTCAGTTCTGTACCAGAACTGAAAACAGTGACATTATTATTATTGTTGTTGTTGTTATTATAATTTATTGAAATCTTCCTTTAAAATAATCTCTAAGAAATTTGAATGAGTCTTCTGCCTCATAGTACATTTCCTAATATATAAAGTCAGCTTTTATGTTGTTTACATTGCTATTTCTACTTCTCCAACATTATGTGTCTGCTGCCATTCTATGCTTCTATCTCTTAAAACTTCTCTTGTAAATCAAAACTTTCGTATTCTTCTTCATTCTTTTCTCTCTACAGAAAATGTTTCATTCTATAATAACTTAGAGTTTTCAATATGCTCATAAATGCAATTGATTTTTCAAATATCACCAATTTTTGTAGACTCATTCCTTGTCTTTACTAGGATCCTCTGAAGTAATACTCTGATTATAACATCAGCAGACAATGTCAGACAACTCTACTTCATAAGGTGATAAGGGTCAATTAAAATCTTCATATTTTATACAAACTGCTGTCAAACAAAATGTCCTCCACTCAATTTAATTACATCTTTAATTTATATGCAAAGACTCTAATTCATGTTAAATCATTTAAATTGTGAAAATGCTATTTTGTTACTTAAAATATTTGGAAAATGAGCCATCAATTTTAGTTGTGTCATCTGCCTTTTCTATTATACAAGAACATTTTTATCTCTGATGATGGATTGAATGTTTTATTCCTTCAACATTGCCCAGTTTAGTTCATGGCACCACAACTCACACAATTGTCGAATTTCACAAAATATTATAAAATCACATCCTGATTGGTGAAACCATGACAAGGATACTTCCACTTCAGGTCATATGATAGAGAAACTGAGCAAACTGAAATGAATAGTGTTCTAGGAGTGTAGTATAGCATAATAAATGTGCAATTCTCTCCATAATATATGAGCATTTAATGTATATTTTATCAGAATATGATTTTTTAAATTTAAATAAGTCCATTTGTATTTCAAATGAAGGACAAATATTCAAGGCTATATATTAAAAAAAGAAAAAAAGACTATATATAAGACTATACATAAAATAGCAATAATGTGGGTGTGGTAGTACATGCCTGGAGAGGCTAAGGAAAAACAATCACAAGCCTGAGCCCAGCCAACCAACATAGTGAGACTCTGTCTCAAAAATAATTTTAAAATTGGCTAAGGATGTAGCTCAATGGGAGATCATTTGCCTACCACGAAGGAAGCCCTGGGTTCAAAATAGAAACAAAACAAAAAACAGCAACAATGAATAACATGTGTCAATGAATATTCAAGTAACAAAAATGTAATTTTTATGTTGATCAAGTTACAGGACAGAGAAGTTGAATTATATCTCAAGTACAGGAAAACCCAATTTATGACAAAACACTAGTACAATATATTTAGGCAAATACTACAGGCACAGTATTTATTGGCATATTAACTGTATAATGAAAATCAGTAACATGGTACATTATTTCATCCTTTAAACCTTCAATTTGTATCAAATGTTTTTTATAAACATCAAATAAAATATAAAATATGCAGAAGTCAGATAGTTCATCACAAGTAACCCTAATTTCCCCAAATTTTATGATTTCTTTCTATTCTCAATTCTCTTCTGTTACCATTTTTTTTTTTTTTTTTTTGCTTTAGGATAAACTTGTTAGTCATCCATTAAAGGTAAGCTTACAAATACAAATTTTCTGAATTTCTTTTCATCAAAATTGTCTTCATGTTGCTTTCACTCCTGAAGAATACTTATGCTGGATATAGACCATAGTTTTTAAATATTTTCTTTCAGTACTTGAAAAATGTCACTACTTTAGTTCTTTGACCACAATAGGGGAAAATTCTTAGCCATTCTTTTCTTTAGATAATTTTTGACTCAGCTCTTTCTCTCCTCTTTGTGGACATAATGATTCAAATATTGGTTCTTATGCTTCTGAAGTACAATTTCCTGATAGTTTGTTCTTTTCTAATGTCCTTTTTCTTACTGTTATTCTATCATACAAATTCAATTGTGCAGTCTTCCAGTTTACAAATTTTATCTTTTGTTATTTTCACCCCACTATAATGTACTTGCAGTGAGGCATTATTTTAGGTGATTGTGTTTTCAGTTCTGTGTATCCAATAGTTATTTTTGTAATTTCTATTTCTTTCTTGAGATTTCCTTTCATTTATTCTTAGTAATTTAGATTTAAATCCTTTAGAATATCTATTATGGTTTATCCTTAAACCACAAGCTATGTAGCAGTATGCAGTTACATCATTTCTAAGTATCCAATATTTAAGGTATTATTAATCTCTACCTTTATTTGATTTTCTCAGATATGGTAAGAATCATCCCCTTTTTGAACAAATCCTGAATCTTTACTTTTATCCTTTTTTATTTTTTTCATTATTCATTTGCACTTAAGAAAGATATCTAGTCTCCGAATTATAGATAATTTCTATCTGAAAGACGAGTTTGTCAATTTTGTCAATTATTTGTATAATATTTCAATATTTTGGTGATAGGTCCTTTCTCTGATGTACTTATATTTTCTCTGATGTACTTATATTTGAACTTATATTTGATGTGCTTATATTTGAAGAGTTCTTCCTTTCAAATTGAGAAATTTAACTTTTTGTTTTATGCTATACTGCTCTTACTTTTTAATTTTAACATCTCTCTTTAAGTATATCTTGTCCCATTTTAAACTAACATTACTTCACTATTGTTAGTTATTCTCCAGCTTGCTTTTATACCCCTCCTTTCATATATACTGTATTTCATTCTTTGGTAGTCCTTATGCTTATATGCTTGTGCAATAAACAGCTCATACCTGGATTTTGTGTTTTATCTTAATGGTTTGCTAATTTATTTTAATTTGTGATACATTTTATTTCTACCTAATTATACTTCCTAGTGGCTATTAGTTCTTTTTTTATTTTTCGATTGTTCTTCTCAGATGGTTTTACTTTGTCAGTCTTCAAATATAATCATCATTTTCAAATATTTTATTGTTGCTTTTAGGATTTTAGGATAAAGGCCATTGGTTTCTCCATGGACTATGTATGCTAGTTTGATATTTAAGTCTTCTAGATATTTATAAGTTACATGTGATGTTTGGACAGAATATAAATGAAAGAACCATGAGCAAATCTTTCTTGGAAAAGCAAATGTGTTTTTGTCAGTTAAAGTTCTAAATATTAAGGACAGAATTTAATGAATTATTCTAGAATGGGTATTCTAAAAACTATTGAAATATTACAACCACTATTCTCATATCCAGAGTAAAAAATATGTAGTCTACAGAATACTTCAGTTCTGAAAACAATTTTAAGACATTTACTTCACATAAAATTACCACTGTAAATAGGACCAAATAATTTGGATATCAAATAAAAAAATAATTTAACAAATATACTAGGTGGTACACTCTCCAGCATGAACAACCAAACATCTTCTTTATTCAGAGTGTAGACTCTTGGTTTATTGATTATTTGATTAATATAATAATTGATTATTTCATTTTCTTCAGAGATGGAAAGTGAAGGCGATACTTAGCATTTGAAATTTTTCCAAAGAAGATCATTAATAATAGAAAGCCTTAGGGCCAGGGATTTAGCTCAGCAGTTCTGCCTCTTGCCTCACAAGTGCAAGGTCCTGAGTTTGATCCCCAGTACTAAAATATATATATATATATATATATATATATATATAATATTTAAAATTGTGTATTTTAATTTTTTATTTGGTCAAAGTGGATTTTTAATGCTCATATATCAGTTGGTTTAATATATAATTTATCTACAAAAAGTTTCAACCATGTGAAACCAATTTTTGTATCTTACAAGTTATCCATTTCTCATATGACTACTGTTTCTTAGTGTACAAGTCAAACAAAAGTTAAGAAAGTATATATTCATGGAAGTGGAAATTAAAAAGGATTATAGTATAAAATTAGAGTAAGCATTTTTTGTTTGCCTTCCAAACCTACATGTTAGTATCTTAGTGACATAAATACAGTGGAATATAGAAAGTCATATTTTATAATTATACACAGAAAACATATTTGGGTAATTAACTACTCATGTGTTATACCAGCCTCTATTTTATAAAGTGATAACTTCTTTTTGTAAAATTAATGGCTATATTTTAAAAAGTTGTCAGAAGTTGTCTGAATTAGAGGAAACATGAATAAGGACTAGAGAAGACTGAACTTTTTACAGAAATTATGAACAAAATAATATGATATAAAGTAACTATAAATTGTGAAGAAAATTAACTCAAGTTAAGAATTTTTAATTTACTTTAAGAAAAGTGAAAGTCTTTGTAAATAGGGAAGGGTGGAGGGGTGAAGGGAAGGCCAGGAAAATGGGAAATAAATAAGAACCAAGATACATCATGTAAAGGTACAAGACCCCAATGTTGAATGAAACTGTATTGAATACCTAAAATGTACCAATAAACTTAATGGGAAAAAAAGGAATGGGAAACATTAATATTTGATCAAGACTTGACCATGTCTATGTTTAATTTGGGAGATAGTAATGATATAAATTTTTAAAGTAATGAGAAGAATATGTAGTAAATTTGAAAGGGAGATAATTTGTGTGTGATGTTATAACAGCCTAGGCATATGAGATTGAGATTTCACTAAAAAGAAAAATGTACATGCAAATGGGCTAAGTGATTAATCCTATAAAATGGCTAACAGTATAACAAAGAGCATATCAGATGTATTTACTTTTACCCTATTTTCACAAACAAGGATACTGAGGTCCTAACTGTAATAGACACATTCTTGAGATAACATAGGGACCCAGTGCCAGCATTCACATAAGGATGCAACTGATTTCCCACAATAGAAATACTCTTGTGCCATGTTAAAGTACTACAAGAAGAATGGCTTTGTTAATCTATTCATGCATTTCCAAAGTAGATTTCTATGTACTTTAAATATACATGCATGTTTTTCTCCTTTTAATGCCAACAAATTGTACCATTATATAAAGTTTTAAACCAAGATACTTGAGACATTTATTAAAATATTTTATTAACAAACTTTACATTTTTGCTAATTGAATTGTGAGGAATGTACAAATCACATTTTGCATTATATACTAAAAATTTCAACATTTATTCAACACTTTTTTCAACACTTTTGGAAATTGTATAGTTTAGCTGTTAATATATTTTTTATTAGCAATATTGCTCTTTGGAGTTCTATTCATAATGCTGTAAGTGACTGCTAACAATATTTAAAGGTAAGATTGTCCAATAATCATTTTGTCTGGTAAGCATTTCTACATCAACAGGTAATAACAGCGTTATTAGTATGGATTGAGAAAATTTGTAGACTTATGCAATATTGGATTTGGCAAATGATCTTAGTAGTAACTTCCCCTAAGTGTCTACATATAGTAAACAATGACCAAAACTAAGAACTGACATTTTCCTAAATCATAAGTTTCAGATGTAGTATTTCAGTTTTTTTGGTCCTGCTGCTATATTTTTTCAACCACATTTTAGTGCTTTTCATGTGTGTGTGTGTTTGTGTGTGAGTGTGTGTGTGTATGTGCAATTTGTACTATTTTTAAAAAATTCAGGGCATAAGAAAAGACAGATTAAACAAAAGTCAGAAAATATTCATGAACGGAATGTCAAAGATATAGAATCAGTTTTAAAAAGAAGCACATAGACATTCTAGATAAAATGAAGTAACATTGGTTAAAAATTAATAGAAAAGCTCTCCGTGGGTCAGCCAGGCAGCCCGAGGCTCTTCAGCTGTGTTCCTTTTCCTGTCCATGGCACTGTGGGGTCCTGGGAGCGGCTTGGAGCCTCACCTTCATCGGGTGCTCCACTTAGATCTGAGTGGGCACCTGTAAGGCCCAATTCCACCCCCCACTCCCCTTTCTGGCTCTTCTGCTACCTGGTCCCTCACTACAGAGGCACAGGCGATTATACTTCACATAGTTAAATGTGATAGATTAATAACTACCACAAATTGGCATTTTCTAAGCTGTGCTTGATGCTATGGTATAACTGATTGTAACATTTGGCCTAACATGTTGTGATTGATCTAATCAGTTTTCCTTCCTGGTATAAGGAAAATAAAATAGCCTCACAGTCATTAGAGCCTAAAAAACTAAAAACAAGACATATCGGGAAGACACCTCTGAAAAGCAATCATTCCACAAGGGTTTTAAACACAAGCAACAAAGATACCTGCATTAAGCAATTTTGAAATATCAACCCAGGAAGTAAAACAAGGACAGCACCAAAAACAAAAATGAGAAGACATTTAAGCAAGGCACAAACACAGGCTTCCATGCCACAAAAAAGGAAATTCTGGGGGAAATGGGGTAGAAAAGTAGGATAATCAACCACCTGGACACCGTAAACTGATAGCACAGGAAGTAACAAAGAAAATACATGAGGCTCTAGAAAAATTCAAAGCAGAAATAATCTCCCAGATAAATACAGAGATGGTGAGTTGAGTGAAAGACATGATTAGAGGCTCTAGAGCAGAAACAGACAAGAAAATAGATGAGATCAGAAACATGCTGGAAGCCATGAATGCTCAGCATAAGAAGGAAATGGAATCCATGAAACAGATTCAAACAGATATTCAGGAGATTAAAAACTCCATTGAAAGCATGCAGAGCAGACTAAGAGAATCTGAAGACAGAATATCAGATATAGAAGACAAGATTGCAGTTAAG
>NW_004624789.1:437157-451413 GCF_000247695.1 Heterocephalus glaber | reverse complement strand
ATAAATAATTAATTAATTGAAAACTTCATCAGTAGGTTTTGTCAAATAGAAAAATGTTGGTCAGCTTCAGGATAGTACATTTAAAACTGTTTAATCAGAAGAACAAAGAAAAGAAGGAAGAAGACTTACGATATTATGAGACACCATCAAATAAACCCAATTTTGCATAAAAGAAGTTCATGAAGGACAAGAGAGAGAAAAAATATTTAAAGCATATTTCAGAAAATAATAATTACATTTTCTCAAATTTTAAAAAAGATGAAAGAATCCAAGTACAGGAAACTAAGAGCTAGCCTGTCAATTTAAAACCCAAGAGGAGTTGACAGTGATATATTTAAATCAAATTATCAAAAATCTAAAACCACTCTAGAGATGAAACTCAGTGGTAGAACTCTTCCCTTCCATGTTTGAGGCCTTGTGTTTGATCAGCAGCTCCAGAATAAAAGTAAGTAAAAGAAAAAAATATTATAAACAGAAAGAGATATGAAAATATCACATGGAAGAAATCCCTAATGTTGATTTCAGCAGCTTTCTCAGCAGAAACCTTGTAGTTCAGGAGAAAGTGAGATAATATATTCAGAGTGCTAAAGAAGGAAAAAATGAAAAACTAAACAGAAAAGCACCAACCAAGAATATTTTAACTGATAAAAATTCTTTTAAGATATGAGGAAGAAATAAAAAATCTCTCAAAGGAAAATTTGAAATAATCACTACCAGGCCTAATTTAAAAGAGTCACTAACAAGAATTCTTTAAGGTAAAATGAAAGGCTAATAATTAATAGCTACAACAACAACAACAACAACAACAAAATATTTATAAAAATAAAGATTTGGAACTAAATGCAGCCACTGTATCTACCAACTTAAACACAGTTGTTATTCTGCCATGAAGTGACAGATTAAGTTATTATAGCAGGTTAAATATGTTACATTAGTATGCTAATTTTGTGACCTATTCTGTTTTGCTGAAACATGTTGCCAGGAGTGACTGTTTGAAAAAATCTCTCGACAAGCTTTTAAAATTCAAAACTCCTGTTAGTGATCTACCTTTGGAAAGCCATCTCCCTTCTGTGTAAAAGAGATCTGTGTGATCTTCATCTATCTCCTCCCAGAACTCTATGAACAGATGTAAGTAAAGGGGATGTACTTAAATATTGTTGATAGTTTTAATCACATCCTCAAAAGTGTTGTAAGATGACACATTATGTAGATGGACATACAGAAGTGACCTCTTTGACACAATTAATGAAACCAGAAAGCCATCCAGTTGTGACAACTGCTTATTCCATGTATATAAGGGCAAAGAATGAACAGTTCAATTTTCCTGATATGTAAACATTCAAAGACTTGACTCTTTCTGAAGGTGTCATTATGTTGGAACCAAAGTGCACAAAACATATTCTCCTACTCATCCTTCCCATAAATAGATTGCACAAAAACATGCACTGTTTCATTCGATCAACACTGGTAGATACATCAACTTGGGCTGCATATCACAGTGATTCATTAAACCTTTCTAACATTTGTGCATCTATTTTCTCTGCTATTTCATCAATTCATCTAGTTATGGTGCCACCCAAAAAAAAATACATGCCACCTTTTGAACTGTAGCCTCTCCCAAAGGCTAATGCCAAATGTCTTTAGTAGGTGGAATTGACTCTTTCACCAATAAAGGTTTTCTTAGATTTAACAATGTAGTTAACTAATAAGAATGACGCTCTCAGTGCAGTCACTTTTGATAAAGTGGTAGCTTTCACTAACTGCTTTTCTTCTTCATGTTTATTTTTTTTAATTTGGAAAAATCCAAAAACTTTTATCTTAATGTAGTGTACTTGTTCTCCATGTGGTGAAGGGGCTTTGAAGATTTCATAGTTTTGTGAAATAGCTGGTCTCCATGTATTATGAATAGCATGCTTAGAGAATTGGAATCACCTGTTGCAATGAGCCATAATTTAAGTAGAACTCTTGGTATTTTCTTTGAAATGTAACTTTCTTTGGTTGTTAATCTTAGAGTCCTTTGCTGGCTTATTATTGGGTCCCCTCTTTCACAAAATCTCTTCAGTTTTTTGTTCTTTACTCTTTTTTGGTAGGGTTACTTTGTGGGTTAACTGAAACTGTGATTGAGACAAGTGTGGAGTTCAGGAACTAGTGGTAGATGGAAGTGTTAAAATAATGGCATGACACACCTGGACTAAAATAACTGTCGCATTTTGACCTAAGCCCTGCCATGAGATCCAGCTGTATAATTGAAGTACATCAACTCTCATGCCACTATAAAACCTGCCACCAGATGCAGCTTAATTGATGCTTGCCATTCACTGATATGGTTTTAATATGAGTCTGAAAGCAAATGATTTACTGTGGTTTCTCTGCAGTCAAACCTCTCTGCTAGTGTTAAAATGTGTTTGCAGTCACACTCCAGCACAAGCATCCTCAGTTACACCTGAAGACATCAGGGTTAGATTCTCATAAGGAGGAGAAAACCTACATCCTCACATGTGTGGTTCACAGTAGGCATCATTGTCCTATGAAAATCTGGATTTGCCCCTGAGTGACAGGAGGAGGAGCTCAGGTGGTAATTGGGAGTGAAAGGGGAGCTGGTACAAATACAAAGGAAGCTTCTTCACTAGTTTGCCTGACACTCCTGCTGTGTGGCCAGATCCCTAATAGGCCACAGACCACTACAAGTCCATGGCCCAGAGTTTTTGGAACCCTGTTCTAGACTAGGAGAGGCAATGTCACCAGAATGCTGAGATGTTTATTACTTTAAAAGGATATAAAACTTCTCATGTTAATGACCTTTGGTTGACTTTCAGAAAATATTATTTTTAAAATATGCACTATTGCCCTAACTGTGGTCAAATCATTTCAAATGAACTGTTTTCTTGTTCTGTTATTCTTTTGGTATTTTATATTCTTGATTTGAGAATGAGAATACATTGATTTCTTTTCAGAATCAAGTATAAATTTGTTATTAACAGCCTTAGAAGACATTTAGAGTTTCTTTACCCTTACTTTAGAAAGCATAGACAACATATTATTAATGTCCTATGAAAGTTAAATTAAATAATTAATCAAATAAATTGTGCATTGAAAATTTTCAATGCATTGTTTTAAGATATTTATTAAATTGCTCTTGTTTATTTTGCAAATTTGTCTTTCAAAATAATCTACTATGTCTTATTTTGCTTGTCATGATCATGACCATCATAATGAAGATTCTAAGAGAAAAATGATGTGAGGTCTTCTTTCCAATCAATCAACACTGAGGTATGGGTAATCCTCTAATCACAATGACCCAATTTAGGACTTTTCAATTTTAGGATAGTGCAGAAGTGATACACATTCCTTAGAATCATTCATTTTGAAATATAATCTGTTCTGGACTATCAATATATAGTGAGATAGTCTCTCCTAATGCCATGTAGAAATACCAAGATACAGATCATAGTCAGTCATAAAGTCATAATGATAAACAATTGATAATTTAAAGTGCACTATGTTGCTAAGCTGTAATGTTTTGTAGATGTATTGAATAAATTTTAACTTAAACAATATTTTCTACTTATCATAGTACTTGGTATGTAATTAAATCAAAAGCCGATATGCATCAGCATATACATTTGGGCAAAACAAGTATCTTCTGTTTTACAAAATAAAAAATAATCTACTCCTGAAGTTTGCTCTGTGATAATAAAATGAGATGATAAGGAAATATTCCTTAAAAGTGTCATATTGTGCAATATGTATTGGGTCTCCTTTCTTGTTTCCTGATATACAGCTTCTAAAACATTTATTGGATGCAGCTGCCCATTCAATATTTGCTTCAGAGTTGACTGGGTCTTTTAATACACAATAATTGTGAGAAAGGGCAAGACATGAATAAGTTGAGAGTTTCAGCTCCACCCTTCAGCCTCCAGGAAAGGCAACAAGGGACTAAAGATTAATTTGGTAAAAAGGGATCATTAATTTAATCAATATTGTCTCTGTAAAAACACAAGGGAGAATGTTCAAAGAGCTTCCAGACAGGTGGGTATTTGGAGGCTCCTGGATGTAGAGCTCCCACAGAGGGTCTGGAACCTCACCTCGGTGCCACTTCCTGAATCTCTGTCCTGAGCATTTCTTTCATTTATTCATCTGTGTACTTTGAAATACACTTCTTAAGAAAATTATAAATTTAAGTATGGTGAGTTGTGTGAACCTCTTTGGCAGATTAATCAAACCTAAGGAAAGGTCATGGAAAAACTCAATCAGTTGATCAGAAGTACAAACCACAGACCACAGCTTGATGCTTGCACCTCACATCTGATAAAGCAGCCAGATGTGTAGAACTGGGTTCCCAACCTGAGGAACATGATGCTACCTCAATGTCCATAGTGTTAAAATTAAATTAGATGATGCCTCTCTGGTATCCTCCAAAGAATCTATTAAAAAGCAGTTTGTATGACTAAATAACCACACACCCTTAAGTCTGAAGTGTTAGGTGACTTTGTCAGAAAGAAAGAATTTTTCCTTAGAATAATTAAAATATTTTATGCACACAATGATCATGATGTATTTACAGAATCATACAAATGATTTGTCTCTTGGTTATATGAATTTGTGAGGGAAAATCTACAAAATAGAACAGGCATCAGAATCCTGTAATCAATGCTAAGAATTTTGAATTTCTATCCATTGAGTGAGGGCTTTCCTAAAATGAATTTTTAAGATTTCAATCCCATTCACTACTTTGTAATATTTTGAGAAGACTTGGTATTTGTTCTTTCTTTAAAGTTTAGTAAAATTCTACAGTGAAGCCATTCAGTGTTGAACTTTACTTTGTTGTGAAAATTTTATGACTGATTTAAACTCATTGCACATTATTTTTCTGTTCATTTTTCTACACTCTCATAGTTTAACTCAGGTTGGATGTATTCATAAATATATCAATTTTTTAAGCAGAGTTTTTTTATGGAAGTCTATAATGATTCTTTGTGGTAGTTTTGTTTCTATTTTCACTGGTTTCTAGAAATTTTTTTTTCTTTTGGTTTTTTCATGGATACTTCCATTGTTCAAGAAAATGTTTAATTTCATGTATTTGTGCAAAATTTTTCCAGTAGTAGGAATTGACATCAGAGAGAACTGAACTATCTCCCGTGCACTTTTTATTTATTTACTGACATTTATTTTAAGATAGAGTTTCTTTAAATTTCTCAGGCTGGCAAAAAACCTGTGTTCCTCCAGCCTCAGACTCTCAAGTAGCTGAAATGACAGGTGTGTATTAACACAACTGAATTTTATTTTTGCAAATCTTAAAGTTAAAATTACTCTTGATTTCTAGTTTTATTCCACTATAGTCAGAGAATATGCATGCTATGATGACTTAGTTTTTTGTTTGTTTGCTTGTTTAATTTTTTATATTTGCTTTGTAGCATAATATATGTTCCATCTGGGCTAGTGAGAAAAATTTCTACTCAGAAGCTGTTGGCTTAAATGTTCTATCAGCATCTGTTAAATCCATTTGGTCAATAGTTTAACACTGATGTTTCTTCACAGATTGTTTTTTTTTTTTTGTCTGGATGAATGGTCCTTTGTTGGAAGCAGGGTGTTGGAGTCCTAAATTATTATTGTATGAAATAAAACCCATCCTTTCTTTTAGATCTAATAATATTTATTTTATATAATTTGAGTTCTCAGCATTGATTAAAAATATATTTGCAATTGTTATTTCCTCTTGTTGATTTGATCCTGCTATCTTTATATACTGATATTCTTTGTCTCTTTTTACAAGTTTTGATTTAAAGTATGTTTTTAAAAAATAGAGCTACTTCTCACTTTTTTTCATTTGCATAACATATCTTTTCCTATCACCTCAACTTCAATCTATGTTTGTCTTCATTAGGAAAATAATTTTCTTACTTAAGGGACATCATGGAATCTATCATTGAAAAAAATAAATTCCCCTTATCTGTATATTTCCTTGCAGAGTTTAATACATTTACATTTAGGGTTATTATCTGTAAGTAAAGGCACTATATTGTCATTGGTTATTTTTTTCTGATCATCTTCACTTCTCTCTGTCTCTCTTTCTCTCTCTCTCTCTCTCTGATTTGCTGAGGTTTTTTGGATTCACAGAGTTTAAATCTCTTGTTTTGTGCATCTGTTTCTCATTTGAATTTTATCTTTTCATGTGTTTTCATGTAAGTAGTCATTATCTTTTCATTTGTATTGTATTAATTCCTTAAGTATTTTTGTAAGATTGATGTGGTGATGAATTCCTTCAGTTTAAATTTTTCTTTGTTCTTGGCCAGAAAACAGATATGCTAGGTGTAGTATTCTCAGTTGGTGTTTCTTTTATATATTGTTGTTTTTTAAAGAAAGTTAAATATATTCTTCCTTTTTATCCTTTCCTTTAGGGTTTCTATAAGAAGTTTACTGTTAGTCTGTCTTAGGTACTTTATTATTGATGGGAGAAAATACCCAACACCTACAAGTTAAAGAAAGAAAGGAATATTTTAGCTTACAGTCTGTAGAGGTTTCAGTCAGTAGTTGGCTGGCTTCAAGGCAGTGCAGCATGGGAAAAGGGGAATGGAGGAGGAGAAACAGTTCATGGTGTAGCAGGCAAAAAGTAGTATGGCCTTCCTTCTTTCCCCTTTTATTTCACCCAGACTGCAACCTTATTCATTGGTGTCACCCACATCCAGGATTCCTCTTCCCTCTGCAGTAAGTCCATCGGCCACACCCAGTGTGCTTAGCCAGTATCACACACCCATGATCTAGTCACTCACAAAAGCTTCATCTATAAATAGATGAGGTTTTGGGGGGGACATCTATATATAAATCATAGAATAGTAAAATGCACATGTCTTAAAAGTTACTTAATATTGTTCTCTTACTCTTTTGGGAATTTTCTCTTTGTTTTATAGTTTTGATATTTTTGACTAAAACATATTTTGCAGAGGATTATTTTTAGTCAAATCTATTAGAGTCCTTTGAGCTTCCTAGAGATCTACATCTGTATAGTGGACATTTATGTCCATATTCTTCTCCATAGTTGGAAAAATTTTAGCAATTACTTTTTTGAGTAGTATTTCTATTTCTTGTGTCCTCTTTTCTTCTTCTGAAACACTAATAATGTGACTATTTGTTTACTTATTGGTGTCCCATTGATTATTCAGTCTTCATGGGTTTTTTTGCTTTTTCTTCATTTTATTGCTAAATTATTTTAAAAGACCTTGGAAAACTTTCTTCTTCCTGATAAATTCTAATTAAGAGGGTTTCAAACTCATTTTTATTATTGAGTTATTTAGCTTCAAGATTTTTACTGATTCTTTTTATGATCTTTATCTCTTTGGTAAATTTCTCATCCATATCCTTAGCTGTCTTTCTACTTTTGTGAAATTATCTTTATATATGCACTTACATATCATTATATTCATTAAAGTCATTTTTTACATTTTTTGACTATTTGTCAGTTTAATTTTGGGGGTCTGTTGCTAGAGTGTTACTGTGTTCTTTTGGAGTTGACTTATTACCTTGTCTTTTCAGGCTTCTGTATTCCAGCATTGCAGTTTGTACATCTGTCAGTCCATTAACTCTACAAGTTTTGTAGGATGGTTTTTAGAGCAAAATCTTTTCCACTAGTGATGTGTCCAAGAGTGTTTTTTGGTTATGTTGTGTTGGATTTTGTTCCAAGGGGGCATTCAATGTATTGTTAATGTAGCTTCTTCAGCAGTAATCCATGATGGAAGATATTTCAGTGCCCTATGCTGCAGAGATTGTGGAATTGTCTCACTCCCTGAACTGCAACTTTCTTAGGCACTGCAGGTTTGGTGGAAAGTATGGACTTGATGCATCTGTATGTAGTATTCATGAGCATCCATGGTCATTATGAGGCAGGGCCACTCTGGTAGGTCTAGAGAGGCATAGCATGTCATGATGGGTGTTGAAGTGCAGGAAGCTGTCTGTGTCTGAGGACTATAGATGGTTTGGGCCATGCTAGTGGAGCCAAGCAGGACATCTGTCAGAATTCTGACCAGTGAGTCTTGGTCAGACTCTAGGGAGATAATCTGCTTAGAATGCTTTGTCTAGTTGCTTTTCAGCATGAATATTGGGTGGGCAGTGCCATAAAACTGCCTCTCAGTGGACTAAACTTCTGAAAATGAGCTGTTTAAGTTGCTTCTTAGGGCCACAACAGAATGGATTGTAGTTATTTAATGAACATCTGGAGGTCTTAGAAAGTTGATACACTCATGAAAATTGGTTATTTCCTGTCATTTTGTCCCATTGAGAAGTGCTACATTTTTGCTTCAATGGACTTCTCTGAGCTAAGCAGAGCAAGATGGGCTCCCTGTTTTTTCTAGGTCAGTTGGAAGTTTGGGTAGGCTATTTAAATGATTTCTCCATGCCTCTGTAGGCAGAGTTGCTTAGAATCATTCATCCAATTGCTTCCTGGTAGTTAGAGGGTTGGCGAGGCCATCCAGGATGTTTCCAGTCACAGATTGTTGGAGATAGCTGACCAGGCTTCTCATAGGATCCATGATGAAGTGTCTCAAGGTGATTTCACACAGCAAGAGCCTGGATGGGGGAGAGCCAAACATGGACCGAACCCTTTCCAGGGAAATCCAATGATGTGTTTTCCCTTTAACTCTTAAAAACTAAGATCAGAGCAGAAGAGTCCATGGATTTCTAGCATTAAATTCCTCAAGTTTCTGTGGCATGAATAGGGACAACCAGGGGCCTAACTTTTTTCACAACCATAGTATCTCCTCATTCCAGGTTCATCCCAAGAGTTGAAAAACATATGTAATGTCTTAGTCGCTACCTTATAAAGCTATTGTGTATCTCCATGTTTGCAATATCATTGTACCCCTACTGCACACTGATACTCTGTTTCAACACTCATGTAAAAGGCCTTGTTTTTGCATTAAACTTTTTGCTTTGGAGGACAGTACACAGGCATCTATAGTTAGCCTTCTTACTCAGAAATTCTAATGTTTCTTTCAAAGACACTTATTTACATTTTAAAATGGAATTTAGTTTCATTATATATATATATAAAATATAACAATATTTTATAGACCAGTTTGCACAATGAAATAGATAATAATAGCAGGTATTTCTATGAGTATAAAATATGGGTATTCTATGTCACAAGGGTATAATATTTGAGGGTTGCTAAAACACACTCATGTATAAATACATCAAAAAACAAGATATATAAAAGGCATGTAAGTATGCTTGGTAATTGTTTACAGTTAGCTATGTATCTTTGGTCTCTTAAAATATCATGACAAACAACCTAAGATTTTGATAAAAGTGATCAAAAATGGATATGGGTCATCCTAGCACAAGGAGTCATGATTTCAAGAATTTTTCACAAATTCAGATGTATAGAAGTGACATCTCTTCATTTGCTAAGGGAGATTCAAAGTTTTTATGTTCAATTACAATGCCAATGCTGACAAATGAAATTTTTATAAACTGGCATTTTCACTTTTGCTCTATTTTGTGGTCAGTCTCTTCCCATTAATGATATTTTCTACCCATTAATGGTGTTTTCTATGCCCTATTTTTATGAGAATTGCAGTTTTCAGTATCTCAATATTTAAGATTTTATTTGGGGGAAGTAATCTTTGGCATTTTGAGTTTTATAGGTTTTAGAATTTAGTGATATTTATTTCTTAGTATTTCAACATTTAAGATTAAAGCATTTGAGATTGTGTTTTTCAGATTTTTATTGGGATCAAATTTATTCAGTTCTCTGATATTCAGTGTGCTAATCTTTAAACTTCAAAGGTTAGACTGGATTTTTATTCTTCATTTTGTCTTTAAATATTTGATTTACATCAAATGTTCACATAATGTACATTGCTATATACATTACAATTCAAATGAAACATTTAGAAATCCCTTACATGTACAACAAGTGTACAGTTAGATTAGTGTAAAGATCAACTAGTCAAGTAAATAGTGTAATGCATCTCTGAAAATATCTAATGAGATTCTCAACTACAGACTTTGTGTAGTAACTCTTTAGGTACTGCCATATACATTGCATTCTCCAACACCTTCGGCATTGCTTCAGTTGAAGTCATTTTCTTTTTTACCAAAATTTTCAACTGCCCCTTTAGCTTTTCTCTTTAATCCACATTTGCTTTACTTCAATCTTCCATGGTTGGCAGTTATAGCATGCTACATATGATCCTGTTTACCTATGTCCTTATGCTTAAGTACATGTGGAATTCTTTAGATAATTCCATACTCACCTTCCAAAACTCATCAGCAATTTTGCTACTTTTAAAAAGCAATTATATATCTTTTTCTTCTTCCAAAAAATATGATTGGCTATGTCTTCTATGCGCTTTTAAGAAACTTCATGTATTCCTCTGTCAGTATAATTTTTATACAAGAGCAAACAATTCTTCTGATCTTCTCCAGTAATTTAGAGAAATTAGAATTTATAACCACACAGAAAATACTAATTTCATGAAGTACTTTTGAATCTCTTGGGATTCTATTCTTAGGGTGACACAGTAGGGCCATAGCCCTAAATAATTTCTTCTGTGTGTAATGTCTTTCTAGAACTGGTGTAAACTTTACTGTCATCATTTGCCTGTGTCCTTGCAATAAAGGATGTCTGAATGTTCAGAACTTTTGTGCATTATGCTGCAATCTATTTTACAAAATGCACTTCAATGAAGTATAGAGGGAATTTGAGCTGCAGAAGCATTTAGGTGAAAGAAAGAATGAATTAATTAACTTGTCAAATCCTTCTCCCATGAATACTTCAGCTTCCAGCATAACCAAGTATCATTCTCCAGTAACGCTAAGTGATCTTTCATTTCAGTTTGTGGTACGAGTCATACTCCAGAACTATATGGCATCCTGAAAAGTTGTAAATGTTAAGATAAAAAATTTGAATATTCAATAATCTCTCCTGTTATGATTGTACATGTACAGATCTCAATAAAATATGTGTACCTCATGATATCAACTCTTTATAACACTAAAAAGGTGCAAATTAATGAGTAAGATTTTTGCTAGTTGTATTTATAAAAAAAACTTGATTTAATTTTTCAAAAATTAAGTTATTACTTTTTTACAGTGTCAATATTCTTAATTATAAATGTCTTTAGTTGATTTTGTACCATTTGAAAAACTATTATATGAAGTACTTAAATTTTACACTTACCTTATGTACAATTACAAACACACATAACCCGAACAATTAAATGGGATTATTTGTATTTTTGCACTGTTAATAACAAGAGAGTATATATCTAATTAAAATTTGTCAGTATATCTAAAACATTGACTAAAGACAAAAAACTGAATATTATGGAATAATTACACAGTAATATAATAATCATCACTATTTTATTAATTTTCCAAGCACTCTTGTTTCATTTAGTTAAACAAACATGGAATTTCAGTAATAAATAAATTGTCCTATCATTGTGATTTTCAGTTACATAAATATTATTTTTCAGATTTTTTAACTATTGTCTTTTTATGAGGGTATACTGTGAGAAGAAAGAGGATATTTTAACAGTTGAATATTACATATTTTATACAAAAGTTGTCTTGTTGATTTGTCTTGTTGATGACGTAAATGCATGTGATGTCATATTAATGATAAATAACTTTCTGTTACATTAAATTAAAGCATTGCTTTCTTTTTCTATACTATTTTATAATGAATAAAAGGTAACCCATGACCTGGGTAGCTTAAGAAATGCATTATTTAAACAATGTAAATTGTTCTAATTAACTCAGTAGCCCAAATTAAAAATATATCTGTAATAGAAACATTAATATCAATATCATTTTTATGATCCCCTTCTGTTTTGTTAAACCTCATCTGCCATTGCTATTTTCTAAGACTATTTTCAAAAATCCTTTGTTCTTTAACTCTGAACCTGAAATGCTATATTGGACAACACTTATTCCTTGGCTTCTTAGAGAGTGTAAGGGTCATCTAACTGGTTTCCATGCTGAAAATGTACTTTTTAAGTAAAGTGGTTTATACAAATTTATTTTTTGTAGCTTTAAACTTTACCTCTGGTCTCAATATTGTGGGCACTCAATATACCTTTGGATGAATAAATGAATAGATAAATGAATGAATCAAAAGTGATGGATGTTATCATTCAAGTTATATTTTTCTGTAAGTTTTGTTTTCCCACTTAGGGTCTATATTCTAAGTTGTGAAATATTTTATGTACTTTTTATGTTTTAATCATTTTTCTACATATTTGTAGTACTTACTACAAATTTTTCCCACAAGTTTCTTGTGGGAAGTTGGTACATGTATGTAACATATCTCAATTACTTTTTCATCACCTTTCCATGCTCTCTCACTCTCCTCCACCCATCTCCTGACTCCCTTCACATTTGAAAAAGATCAATCTCCCTTCATTATTTCATCTATATTTTAATTTGCTCTTGGTTTATTTACATTTTGACTCTTTCATGTAAGAGAACTCAGGTAATACTTGTGCTTGTTTTTGTGATTAATTTAACTTAATATTATGGTCCCAAGGTGTGTTACTCCAAATGATTCGTTTATCTTTTTTTATGACAGAGTAGTAATTCATTGTGTAAAATTACACATTTTCTTTACCCTTTCTTCTGTTAATAGATGTATATAGGCTGCTTCTATGGTTCAGCTATTATGAATTGTGCTGCTATAAATATGACTATGTATGTATCCTTGTAATATGATATTTTTAACTATTTCAGGATGCTGCCTAAAAGGAGCATACCTGGGTCAAATGAAATTTGTAGCTTTAACATTTTGAGTAATCTTCATATTGATTTTCATAGTTGCATTAGACTACATTTCCATCAGTAAGGTAGAAGGGTTCCTTCTACCTTGCCTCACCAACATTTGCTAGTATTTGATTTCTTGATGACAGCTATTCTTGCTGAGATAAGATGAAATCTCAGCATTATTTTTATTTGCATTTCTCTAAGGGACAAAGATGCTGAACATTTTTTTCATGTATTCCGTAGTCATTTATACTTCTTCTGAGAAGTGTCTATTAATTTGGATGTTCACTTTTTCAATTGTATCTTTTATTTGGAAGGTTAATTATTATTGAGTTCTTTAAGTATTCTAGATATTAGCTCACTGTCTGAAAAAAGCTGCCCATTTTTCTCCATTCTATAGGCTGTCTCTTCAGTTCCTTGGTTGTTTGTTTTGCAAAAAACTTTTAATTTGATATGGTTGCATTTGTTGATTCTTGCTACTATTTCTTGTGCCATTGGGGCTCTCTTCAGAAAGTTCTTACCTATGTCTATATCTTCAAGAGTTTTACCTACTTTGCCTTCCAGCATATTGTTCCTCTTTAACATTTAGATATTTGATCTATTTTGATATTAGTTAAGTACATTGTGAGATACATGGATCTAGTTTCCATCTGCATATGGATAACCAATTTTCTCAACAACATTTATTAAAGAGTCTATCTTTCCTCCAGAGTATGTTTTTGGCCCCTTGTACAGGAACATATAGCTGAATGTTCTTGAGGTTGTTTCTGCATCCTCTTTTCTGTTCCATTGATCTCTACCTCTTTTTTTTCCCCCCAGCAGAATGCTGTATTTTTTTTCCACTGTAGCTTTGTACTATAATTTCCAAACCCAGATTGTGATGCCTTCCATTTGCTATTGTTCCCAGGATTGCTTTAGCTCTTCTGGGTCTCTTATGGTTCCTTACAAATTTTAAGACTGTTTTTTCTAGTTATCTGAGAAATGTTATCGGTATCTTGATTGGGATTGCATTAAATCTGAATATCTGCTTTGAAAATATGCAATTTTGACTACGCTTGTTCTACTTATCCAGGAGCACGGTATATTTTTACATTTTCTGATGTCTTCTTTTATCTCCTTTTACAGAGTACTTTAGTTTTCATTGTAGGAGTCTTTAACTTTTTTCATGTATTTTGGGTTCTTTAATGGATTTTGTTGCCTTGGCTTTTCATGTTTCTATTTTTGTTTGTTTATTTGCTTTTTATGCTGAGACTTGTGGGTTGATTATAATGGAAGATTTTGTTGCTAGGATGGAGACCTCTTCAGTTGGTGTCTGCTTTTCAGTAATGTGCCCTGGGCTTGGCTAATAGGCCTTTCCCTGGGTACTAGAATCCCAACCCAATTGTTTATTTGGGTGAGAAGTTGCATTATATCTCACTCAGTACCCATTCTCCAGCAGGGGTCCAAAGTATTTTTTTTTTTTTTGGTTCTTATTTTTTCCCCATTCCGAGCCCTCCCTTC
>NW_004624789.1:418287-431682 GCF_000247695.1 Heterocephalus glaber | reverse complement strand
GAAATCTATTTGCATCTGTTTTATGGATTCCATTTGTTTCTTATGTTGGGATTCCATCATGTTCCTCAGATCCTCTCTAGATTTATTAATCATGTCCTGCACTAGGACAATTTCTTCTGTTATCTGAGAAATTATTTCTGATTTCATTTTTTCCAGATCCCCTTTTGCCCCCAGTTCAGTGAGTCCAGGTGGTTGAGTATCAGAGTGTTCCATCTCATTTCCCTTGGGGTTGCTGTAGGTGATCTGGAAGTCTGGTTTTGAGACTTATTTACATGTTTTCTCATTTCTATGGGGGGGGCATGGGGGTGATTTTGAAGTCCACGCAGCTCACCTCCTTTGAGCTGGGAGAGCTTGGGCAAGGGCTGGGAGCACAGTAGGGTTGGTGGCCCAGAAGCCCCTTCCTCTGGGCTGGGAGTGGCGAGGGGGATGGTTGCCAGGCAATCCCTTCCTCTGGACCAGGAGCAGTGGGACCGAGGCTCAGAAATCCCTACCTCTGAGCAGGAATTCTTTAAATGATGAGAACTTGATTAGCTCCAATACAGTGTTCTGGTGGTCTGCATCTTTGTAGTGTGGAACCAGGTGGCTGTACAGAGAAGAGGCCAAAGGAATGGGGGGCAGGAGTCCGGTGGATTTCTTCCGGAGCATGGGTTGATTCGGTATTTTCAGCATGACTGGCGACCTAGGGACTGCATTAACAGACCTGCCTGTCTGCAAAGGGCTCTTCCAAGGACATTTTCAAGAGTAAGAACTTTAATGTAAGACATATTCAGTTAAATGTATCTGCAGAGATGTGGAATGAACAAAATTTATTGAATAAGAAATGACATGAAATTGGATAGGAACAAAACCAACACTGAATATGTAAAGAAATGTCTTGTGACTATAACTTAAGGGAGAAAATATGAGTAATATGGAGCTGATGAAATTGGCAAAAGCTACATAACAAGGTCTTGTGGGCCATAGTAGTAGTTAATTGGCCATAGGTGTAGTTAGCTGGGTAAATCCCCTTATTTTTTTTGTTGTAAGACTTTAGTTGTTGCTTAAATTATAATAAGGAGACTCCTGAAATTCATGGGGGTTACATTCCCAGAGCACTTGTAAATTGTGAAAAACCGTGAATTTCAGATATGGTCAGACAAACACCTATAAATGCCTATTTTTGTACTTTATATCTTAAATATGCTATGTCTCCTACAGTTATGTAATTTAACTTAATTTAATGAAATACTTTAATAATAAAGCCTTAGAAGGTGCAGGAAGTTTTGACAGCATCTTAAGGATCTTAGGGCTTTAAGAAGAATAAGACTGAACAGGAGATAGCTACACGTGCTTCAGCAAAGTATTATGATGCAAGAATGCTAATGGGTCTGCTGGAGTTAGGTTACAAGGCAGCAGCAGATCAGCAGCAAGGAGAACTGAATAACAGTCTCAGATTGACTACTTGCAAACCTACTCTGGCCAAAAAAACAAAAAAAAATTATTTGCCATTTCCCTAAAATTGCAGGGATTTCTGCAACCAATTACTAGTTAGGGTGTAAAGAAAAAAATCCATGAACAACTGAGGTCATGAACTGTACTGAAAGTTCATGGACTACATTGTATTAAAATATGAGGCAGTTAATAGGAATTATGAATGCTCAACTCTAATTTCTGTGTAAATTTGGTAGCACTACTTAAGATTTTTGGTATAGAATTAAAGGTAGTTGGATATAATTCATAATATTTACTTTGCAGATTTATTATTACACTATGGAATGTAAATATAATGATATATACTATGCTAGCCATAAGAAATTTTAATTAATTTATTTTTATTTTAACTTATTTTAAACTGATACATAAAAATTTTACATGTTAATAGAATAATGTAATGTTTCAACATATGTATATAGTTTTCAATGTTTTAATTAGATCAAACATCTGTATTTCCCCAAACATTTTTAGAGTAATAACTTTAAAGATATCTTCTAGATCTCAGGAGCATATAGTACAGTAATACCTTAGTTCACAAACCCTTCTTTTAATAAACAATTCTGCTAGGAAATAGAAGCCTTTAGCAAAATTTTGGTCCTTTGGATTGATTGATGAACATGACTGTGTCCATCTTCCCCATAAACATGGAATGAATTAAATTTGTGAACCAAGGCACCACTATGTATTAATTTCACCTGTGGTCTTTGTATGTGAAATAATACAGCAGAAATTCTTCTATCTAAAATTAATCATACCACTTATGGAACTTTCTTCATCCCTACTTCCACTTTACTCTTCACAGCTTTTGGCAGCCACTGTTCTTTGCTCAACTCCTAAGACAACATTTTTGATTCACATATGAGTGACATCATACTTGAGTTTTCTTTCTGTGTCTGGTTTGTTTCACATCACAAAATCATCTCCCTTTCCATTACATGTTGTCACAAATGACAGGATTTCATTCTTTATTATGGCTGAATTGTATTGCATTCCATATATGCATGCTTGGTAGGCACGGGAATTGTTTCTATTGCTTGGCTAATTCATTTCTTTTGGAGGTAACTAGCTAGCTAGCTAGCTAGAACCATATATATGTATTTATATATATATATACATAGCTAGACTTCAGTCTAGTGCCCATTTTTAAATGGTCTTTTTAGTACCTTGCTGCAGAGCTTTTGGTGTTCCTTACATGTTCTGGTTATCAACATCTTGTCAGATAGATAGTTTGCATATAATTTCTCTCATTCTGTAGTTTATCTTTTCATGCTGATTGTTTCCTTTAATGTGCAGAGATTGTACTTTGATGTGATTGCATTTTTTTAATTGTTGCTTTTGCTTTTAGCAAAAAATCCTTGCCAGTTACAAAATCCAGAAACATTTCCCTTAGGTTTACTTCTAATAGTTTCATATTATAGGACTTACATTTAAAAAGTTTAATCCAGGGTATTTTCATGAGGTTCTGTTAAAGTTTCCTCTTAGGAAAGATTGTAAAGACAAAATGTGCTGCTGAATTATTTGCTCCACATATTGAAAAGACTTACTGTATAATATTTAAAACAGTTTTATTTCAAAGGGTTTATATTACTTACTAATCTCTTCATAACTTTATAACTGATCTTTTCATTTTCAGTTAATTTACTTAAATATTAATTTCTACCCAAAATAGATACTCATAACTGAGAAACTGAATATGACTAAAATATTTATACTAATTTAATATACCAATACTCACTTACTCTCTTTTAGTTATTGTATATATACAAACTCCTGGTGATATTATAATTTTTGTATAATAAATTCTAGTTGATTCCATAATAGAATATGTTTTTCAAGGTCACACATGAAATAAAATATGACCAGAGTTGTAAAAAAAGTATACATGTTCACGTTTGCTTGAAAAACAGTATTTCAGTCTAGATTTTTCATCATGATGCTGAATTGTTTTTTTAAATTCACTCATTCTTTTTTATTTTGTATTGAAAAGTGTTTGTTAGTATAAACTTTGTCTTTCCAGAGACAGTTAATTTCAACAGAACCCAAATAAAGAAACAAAGTCTACTAAGAAGAAATCAAACACACTTTGTATTCTGGATCTTGGTAGGGGAATTGGAAATTAATACCACACCATGTCATTCTTAAAAGTCATCTAAGGATGGTAGAGTGCCAAGAAGAAAAGTCATAGAAAGTCAGTTCATGCTGACAGTGCTTTTGTTTGTTAATCTTTTGAACACTCAGCCCATTGTATGTGATTATATCACTTCATTTTAACAGTGTTAAATAACAACTACCTGATAAAAATTCTACATATCACACAGTCAAGAAAAGTAATTTCTCATGTCCTCATCAACAGTGAAACTGTCAGAGAAGTAAATAATTTCACTGAAGAAAACAATATATTTAATAGGGTAGAGTCATTGTTTAATTTTCACAACTTGCTAAATGCAAATATCAGTGTTTTCTTTGACCCAATCAAAGAAAATGCTGGTGAAAATAAGTAAAAATGTTTTGTTTTGGTTTGTGAAAAACTGTAGATGTCACCAATAGTTTGTAATTACAATTTACTACCTAATCTGCATGCAAAACACTTTTTATTCCTCTGTTCTCTTGGTAATTGACATATTTTCATTGGAGTTAGATAAAAGATTTTGAGATAGTATTCATCAAGAAGAGAGAATTATAGGAACAAAAATGCATGCCTTGTGTAAACATTTCACGATTTTTTTTCACTTAATAATGCAAATTTTTTAATGTCAATGGCATTGGCCAAGCTGTCCCTTATTTCTAGACCTAAAATATATTCTGACTTTCATAAAGCCAGCTTCTGGAAGCTTCTCTGAGCAAAATAAACAAAATTATAAACCATGAAATGCTGTGTTTTTCTTTGCTGTATATTGTTTTGGTGTTATTCTGTCTTCAATTATCATAAAATTATCATAAAAAGTCCATCTTATGATTTTTTAAAATTTGGATGTTAGATTAGTTACTGTAAAGTTCCTATGTTAACTCTTCTTTATATGCATCATCAATTATCTTCTTTTATAGTTTTAAAAATAAAATTCATGTAAATTAGTTTCTTTTTATAATGATTATAAATTATTGTGTATATATGTGTGTCTATGTTACATACATACATATATGTATGTATTTTTACAACACAATATGGAGTCAGAAGAAAATGTTTAATAAAGTAACATATAATGGTATAATATGGTATATAGTGCATATTGTGTAATATTGCATAGGATAGTATAACCATCTGTCAAAGTATAGCTTCTAGATCAGCTACATCAGAGTCAACTGAGAACAGTAACTAATCTATGCCAAAGGTTTCTTACTTATTAGTGGGCTTAATCTATTTAGGCAGATTGCTGGATCCATAAAATATACATTTTAACATTAAAGAAAATACACCAAAGAGTATCAGAGAGTGTTCATCTATCATAATTTTTTTATACAATTGGATGATTTGTTTCAGAAATACACTCACCTATGTAAGTTAGAAGTCCCTAGCATTACATGTGGAGAATCTAGGGTTGGTTACACTATATGATTAGGATAGAAAATCCTAAATTGTTTAAAAATGTGTTTTCTTATCCTCCTAAACTACCAAATATTTTACTAACTTTGTAATGTTATTGTAATAGTGTTTGTCCCATAAACAATCCTGTCTACCTATCCATGATATTACAATATTTAATAGTGTCACGTTATTGAAAAATCTTTCTGCATTTCCAAGTGGAAGAGAATCAAAAACCCCTGGAGATTATCTACTTGCAAATTCATTTTGATTTTGTGAAAGATACCAAGCCATAGCTAATGGTTCAGTGCACTTCAAAAATGGAACTTGTCTATGAATTCTTCTATGTTTTATTCCCTGTCAGCTAAAAGAAATTTGAAAGTTATGGGTAGTGAAAAGGGAAAAAGACAAAAAAAAGTTGTGAGAACCACTTGCTTATTTTGGTAAAAGTAAACAGAAATATAGTTTTATATTATTTTATTATAATTTTAGATTATCCCTATAGGTTTTATCAAATAGCATGTGACACATCTATAACCAAGTTCAATGTTATTTGAAAAGTGGACAAAGTGCTCTCATAAATGAATATCGTAATGCAATCCTATTAGTCATAAAACTATTTTTGACTTTGCATATATCCCACTTATGATATTTATCTGTATATATTCTACCACTAAATTTGCAGAAAATGGAGGTATAGATTTATGCCATTGTAGAGATCACACCAGTGGGTACTCTTTCAGAGGCAGGTATGCAAACAAAGAATGATCAGAGTGTAGGAATGGAGGTATCTAGGATTCTCTCCCACAATGATCATGCGGATGAAACATTATTACTCACCTGTTAAGTAAGGGGAATAGGAATAGAAGAGGTCAGAGTTTTCATTTTCATTCCAATTTTTCCATATGTAAACATGACAAATATTTAATAGATTTTATTTTTTGCCATAAGCTAAGTGGTATAAAAATAGATCAGTGGTTAAAAGAATATGAAATGTGATGAAATTTGTGTCAACTAATGTTTAAATACAAAATTATTACAATAAAATACGCATTACCACTAGGCTCTTCAAATAACTCCCTCTCACTTCCAACATATTTACCTTGTTGTTCTTACTACTTTCTGTAGCAGTTCTGGAAATCTTTCATGAGTATCTTTATGAGGTGTGATCAAATATACAGTGACTGCTGGTGGTAATAGACATTTCTTAATAAGATCAAATTTCTATTCCCTGAAGGAACTTTTTAAATCATTGTTCCATGACCCCAAATTTACCTTTTGTGAAGTTTTTCCTTCATATATTCTTACGTGATCACATCTGAAATAAATATTTCAATTGATGCTCTGGGAAAAATATTGCAGATTTTTAAAAATCCACTTTCTGTTAGTATAACTTTGCAGGCCTAGGCTCATTTTATAGGTTCATCAGTCCCAGTCTCTTTCAATACATCATTTTGCAGAATAATTTAATTAAAACCTTAGAAAAATTTATATTCCAGTAATCCTCAACTCTCAGAAGCCACAATATCACTAAATTTTTCATTATATTAATTATACCTAGTTTATTTATTTTCATGCCTGTCACATAATTCTTGTCATTATCTATTTACTATGTGAAATGAATATTACAATCACTTCATTCCTAAAATACTTTTCTCTAAGTTAACAAGAAGAAAAACCAATACAGTACATTTCGGTGAGATGATGTCACTCATGTTCTTGTATTTCTCATAGTGCTAGATGACTTCTTTGTTCTGAAAAAAGGATTAATTGAATATCATGGCTTTAGAGACCAGAAGCAGTTGGAATCTTTTATTCTTTGAAAAATATTGCAAGATTTAGCAAGATATAACTCCAGATGTGCACTTAAATTTAGGTTTTGATAATTTAAATAATTATATTTATTCCATGCAATATTTTGGACATTCTCTTACTAAAATATTTGTTCATGTATCTGAAATTCAGATTTAACAGGGAATCTTGTATTTTATCTAACAGGCATACTTTATCTTATGAGGACCTTAATTTTTAAATTTTTAAAATTTTCTTTCATGTGTTGCTTATTAACCACCCAATTCTCATTCACATGGTTATGCTATTATAATCACTTCATTCCTATAATAGTTTTCTGTAAGTAACAAGAAGTTAATACACAATATTTGTTTCTTTCAACTGTGTTTTCTAGAACTGCAGCGCTACTGTGCAAATGATATTCTTTTGTGATTACATGGTAATCATTTGGCCATAGCATACCAAGGATCTCCAGATTTACACCTTGCTCATCTGTTATATCCACCCTACTGCAGTCTCATGACCTGAATATCAAATTACATATACATACAAGTATTTGTTGTGCAACTGTACCAAAATGTACTAAATTACTTGTTGATTAGGATAGATTTGGGACTGTAAAAATACAAACAACTTTTTATAAAGGATAAAAATTCAGTAGAAAGATAGCTTTCCTTTCTGTCATACTTTATGATGAAGGCTAAGTCTTAGAATCAGTGATCCAGATCCAAACATTTACACTTGTCTTAATCTTTGGATTTGTAATTTTTCTTGAATTGCTTTTTTTCTTTCTTTCTTTACTGCTCATTCGCTCATTCATTCATTCATTCATTCAGAAACAGAATTTCACTGTGCTTTCTCATCCTGTCTGCAAATTGGGGCCTTAAATAATCTTTCTACCTTAGATTCTCACACAGCTAGGGCTTCAGGTGAGTGCAACCATGCCCAGGTAAATTGCTTTACTATTTTAAGTAAAGTGTATGATGTTATAATAGGAGCCTCTGTTTCTTCATGGATTTGTTAATATAATTGACTACATTCATTAATGAGTGAAATGTCAGTTGTTTTTATTTTTTTGTGGTTTTCTGGAATTGAAAACACTGATTAATGCTTCTACAATTAAATCTAGAGACAATATGTGATCATATGGTAATATTTTTTATTTGAAGTTGGTCAAAGCATTTGAATCCAGTATGATGCTCACGAGAGATTTCTCTATTGTCCCTGGATGAAATTCAAAGCAAGAAAATACTAAACCTGTGATTTGTATAGAATCTAAGAATTTAGGAGTATAAAACATTAGGCTTCACATTTAGTTGACACACATAGTAAAAGAAAAAGTATTTTTACAATTTCCAAATAAGACTTAGTACTGAGTTTCAAAACGCTCTTCCCATGTTTTTGCTTAACCTTTTTTTTAGCTTAACCTGAAATATAATGGCCAGCTGTGTCTATACACTTTACACTACAAATTTCCCCTGGCTGGTTTTGGTAGGGTCTCCATATCTAATACTGTATATACTGAATACTGAGCTCAAAATCAGATAACTTAGCCACAGCAAAAGACTGAATCATCTTAGTTATCTCACTTCAACCCTAATTCTAGCTGCCAAAATAGCAAAGCTCTTCACCTGATGCTAAACTGCGTAGTCAATAAATATTGTTTCTTTCTTGCCTAGTGTAGAGAACAAAATTTTTTTGAGATAGAGATATTGGCACGAGAAATGACATATTTCATTTGGAGGGAATGATAAGGGTTGGATATTATTTCAGCACCAAGGGGAAATCTTTAATTTTAATGAGATAAAATGCAAGAGAAAATAACTTCAGCCTCTACATACAGAAGTAAATCAATGTGCCAAACATTTACATAGTGATAATGTACATTAAGTTATTCCATTAATTCAGTTAAGAGTTGTTTGTAGTTATGTTGGAATTGTTGCACTAGACAATATAAAAGTATGGATTAAATTTATGAAATAATTCTGGCAGGACTTGACCATGGATTAGACATAGAATTCAAGGAAAAGGAAACATATTAATAAGAACAATCTGTTTTTCAGAACACGTTTTTCTGTATATATGATGACTGGGAATGCTTTTGCTTGGCAGCACATGAGCTGAACCAATTCTGTTTCAGGCACATTAAGTTTGAGATGCTTATTATACAATCTGAGATGCTCAGGAAAATAAAAATATTAATCTGAAGGTCAGAAAATCATCCATAACTGGAGAAAAATGCTTACAGATTATCAAACTTTTTAAAGTGAGTTTATTCAGAGAAACTATATAAGAAAAAGATTCAGTTATGCTCATGATAACAGAATGAGAGAAAAAAAACTTTGGAAACAACTGATAGTGAGATAATGGGTATATCAAGAAAATATGGAATTATACAACCAGGGAAATATGTTTCATCTTGAAGTAAGTGACAGAATGTATCAAATGCTACTTATGAGGATTGGAAATAACCACTGAGTGGAGATGAATTCAATACACATTTTAAGTTATTTCACAGCTTTATAAAACAAGAAACGATTGGAATAGGCTGAGATGAGAATGAGAACTGAGGGTGTAAAATCATAAACAAGACTTTTGTGAGCATTTTCTTGCTGGACAGCAAAATGGTTCTAAAGTCAGTGAGGTTTTCTTTTCTTCTTTAGCTTTGATAATTTGTCCTTTCTATGCTCTTTTAAAGAAAATCTATAAAGATTAATCAAATGACTGTAAGATAATATTATACATTCCCTTGCAGAAACTTTATTGGTTTACCTTTGACATTCAGATGTAAAATTTATCTTCAGAAAATAGATTTGGGTTTAACGTAGTTTATTGTTTCCCATATGTATATAACATTGACCCTTATTGTTTATTAAAAAATATCATTTGGCAGTATTCTGCAGGTTTCTCGTAAATCACATGTCCATTTATGTGTTTCTGCTTCTGGATGTTTTCCTGACCCCTCTCGGGAATATAGTTTTCCATTTTTGCCTTAGGATCACACTGTCCTAAATTCTTTACCTTTATATAAAGACTTGATAAGCAGTATAATAAATATTTCCAACTTATTCAAGTTGTGGAGCAGTTTCTTTGCTCTTGGCCTATTTTTACTACATATAAAAGTTAGCTCAATTGATAATATTCATAATTAACTTCCCCCACCTCATCTTCCTAAACATAAATAGTTCTTAGATACATGAATAATGCACTATAAATACTTTGTAGTTAAAATTTTCAAGGTAGCAATGGCAACGCCTAGTTATAGATATCACAAAATACACAATACAAATCTTATATTAAAGCCATTCATTTATATAAACATATTCTAAAACTCTTATGGGTCTTTTGCACAGTTTAGAATCTGATGAAAGTTAATGAAATTTCTCCTTAGAACAATAAGCATACACTCCAAATTATGCATGCAAAATTTGAGGATTCAAGGACTTACCTGAAACCCATCCAAGAAACTTTGTTAAAAAACCTATTTGAAATTATTTTATGTGCTTCATTTCCTTTAATAACTTTCCTTTATTAAATATGTTTTTATCAAATGTGAAGGGAATTCTCATTAATTTCTAGAATATATTTCTAGCTATCAACTTCCGTCTTCAAATAACCTGAAACTCCAAGACTAGATTCCAGGCAGGCTTCCATGAAGTTTTGATGAATGTAAAATGATAGAAAGAACTTATTGTAGGGTATTATAGAAAAACTGTTGTACGTCAGTCATTCCCCTGCAATTGAAGGGTCACTGGCCAGAATGTACAAGGAAGCTTCTCATCTTTGACAGTTCTTATTTAAGACTCACTGACAATACAATGCTATCATCCTGCTGGGCATCATATTAGATGTCAAGAGTCCAGTAAAATTTCAAAATTCTTTGTACTATGATTTTTGAAGTCAGGAGTACAATTAGCTTCCTTCAGACTTTCTGTTAACTTTCAAGCTCCTTTTCTTCTATATGTAATAATATCTAACATAGAAATTTTTTTACAGTTCATACTAAGATCATTTGTAGGACTTTAAATAAAATACTTATGGAAGAAAATGTTAATTGTTGGCATTAATGAATAATTTTTTCATTTATATCCAAATCTTTCATTCTTTGATTTAAAGCATTGCAGTCAAGAATTGTCACACATAGTAAATATTAGAATATACTAATTATATAATATTTAATAAATCATATTACATATATTAAAATCCCTTGAAAATTTTCTATTAAAGCATACAATGGAAAATGTATTTAAAGGTTTTAAGTAAAATGGAAAAAGCTTAGAGAAATTGAGGAAATGTCAGAGACTGAATAAGAAGTTTTATTAATGTCTGAGAACAAATCTATATGGCCAATTTTACTTTTTATTGTAAGTTATATCTTATTTTTCTATGTAAATACAAAAGCAATTTATATGTGTTGTTAAAAACAACAAGCACATAAAAACAATACGATAAGCATTATTTATAAAGTCTGAACTAAAAATTTAATACAGTGCCTTAATGAGTCATTCCCACCCTTTTCTCAGAGAGATCCACTAAAGTTGACATATAATCTTCAAAATCTCATATAATAATTTCATCATTTTAGGAATGCTTTTTCACTTAATTTTTATTTAGGCTGAGGAAAATTACTATAATAAGTGAAATATTATATGTGTCCATTTTTATGTGTGTTTACTTTTAGATATGTATAAATGCTTTGTTCATTTGTTCATTTGATTTTTCAGGGCAGATATCATAAAGTATTACTATTTTGTTATTGTGAATAATAAATATCTAATTTTTTTGAAAGTTTCTTCACAATTAAGAAAAGTAATTTAAAAACTATTAATCTAGTGAATGATATGAATTGAATTTATAATATATATTCTTTAATTTCTTTAATATGTGTAGTTTTCATTTAATGTACTGCTCTATTTTGGTAGATTTATCAAAGCTTTTATTTTTATGTTCACACTGATACTAATTTTTATTTTCTACTTTGAGCTTTGCCAAATGTTGGTACCCATTATTACCCTGATTTTATGTAAAAACTGAAGGTCTAAATGCTCTGCATTACTTTAAATATCTCTCTCAAGGGCTGCATCCTGCATGTTTAATAAGATGCTTTTGTGAAACTGTCATATGGTGATTTTGGAAGTGTGAGTACTTTGATCATTTGTCCTTTTACAGTCATACTAACTATATAGTGTGAGATTCCCACTTTCCTTGGACTCAATGCTTCATACTGTATTTTTCTAAAGATATGAATTTAATTAAAATGTTCAAATTCAGAGCTTACGTGTGTTTATTTTACCTTTCTACTTTCAGATTTAGGTAGCAAATTTTTATTACAACTTTTTTATTCAGTTAGCTGTAAGCCTGTGTATTAGCTTGTCTTAGAAACAAAGGTCTAGCTTTTGTAACTATTTGTTAATTATTCCAATGTATAACACATCTATGTATTTACAATTTATCTCTGGATTATTTCATTGTTTTTGTTTTTTTAGACATTAATTGTTTGACGTTTTATTTTTGTTGAATTTTTAATATTCACTAATGTAGTGGATTAATTCATATTCAGCTTGTAACACCCGGCTAAACTGAATCAGCGTGGTCTGGGCATGGAGAATCCACCTGAGGATTGTTGCCAATAGCCATAAAAAGAGAGTTGGAGGGGAAGATCTTGGACTATTGATTTTCTAGGAAAAGCTTGCTGCAGATGGTTTTCCTGATGTGAACTAGGCTTTCTCATCACAGGCGCTCGGGGCCTCATTGTCCCTGGGAATGGCTACTGTTTTTATCAGAGGAGCTCTGATCTTCACTGTGAGCATCGCTCACTGGCTCCAATGTGGATCCCTTAGTTTGGTGGTACAAATTCTTCATCTCACCGGCTTAAGTTTTCTGGATTCCACTATTGGCCTTTGGGCCTTCCAGGTGCAGATCCTCAATACAGACAAGCATAAAATATTGTCATAGGCTCTAGGCCAATGGCTGGACTCATGGAGGACACGGCCTTGGACTCTAAGCCTTTAGTTGGACTTTTTTGGGAAATTGTTGGGATCCAGGCCCTCAGATGGATTCTTTGGGCCCCTAGTATGGGTTTAATATTTTGCACTCCTTTGCATTTGACATTTTGGGTAATTTTCATGAAATGATCCTATAAAGTATGTGTCCTGTATTAAATGTATTATCTTGCCAAAACCCAGACTACAGCAACAAATTTTTCCTATGAATTTTTTTCTACTACCTATGCAGACAAAACCTATAGGAACCACAAGTAATATATTTATTAATATTTTCTTTTCCTTTCCTTTAATGCTATTTCTTTTCCTGTGTAACTCTCATGCTACTACTCTTCTTCCTCCTTTTTCTTGATCTTCAGATTAAGCAATACATTACTTCTAACTAAGTGCACATAGATTATTATCATTATCATTTTCAATTTGTTTTGCTCATACATTTATTTGTTTCATACTACTTATACTCATTTCCACCTTTTTTTTTTTAATGGTGACAGTGGTGTTTATTTTAGGATATATCCATGAATTAAAAAGTCAGCAATTCTCTATTACCATGTGTCAGTCAAAATGATATAGGCAGATTTTCCTGACCTGTACATATTTATTAACCAT
>NW_004624789.1:401822-412726 GCF_000247695.1 Heterocephalus glaber | reverse complement strand
TTGAGACTTATTTATGTGTTTTCTCATTTCAACTGGGGTGGGGGGCTGTTAGTGCCTGCATGGATTACCTCCTCTGAGGTGTGTGAGGTGGGATAGGGGCCGGGAACAGCGGGAGGGATGGTGACCCAAAAGCCCTTTCCTGTGGGCTGGGAGCACCCAGAGGGATGGTGGCAGGGAAACCCCTTCCTCTGGACCAGGAGCAGTGGAAGGTGGCTCAGAAGCCCCTCCCTTTGGGCCAGGAGCAGGCGGACAGAAGGTGGCCCAAAAGCCCTTTCATCTGGGTTGGGAGCAGGGGGAGGGGTGGTGACCAGGAAGCTCCCTCCTCTGGACCAGGAGCAGTGGGATGCAGGCTCAGAAGCCCCTACCTCTGGGCCGGGAACAGTGGGACTCAGCACCTTGGTCTAGTGGCCTGACATCCTCTGCACCTTTGCAATGTGGAATCAGGGGTCTGCCTGTCTGCAGTGGGGTGATTCGGTGTCTTTCGCACGACTCAGGACCTCAGTAGGGCATGCACAGACCTGCCTGTCTGCAGTGGGCTGATTCAGTGTGTTCCGTGGGACTGGGGACCTCGGTAGAGTGTGGGCAGACTTGCCTGTCTGCAGCGGGGTGATTCGGCGTCTTCCATGTGACTCAGGACCTGGGTAGGGCGTGCACAGACCTGCCTGTCTGCAGTGGGCTGACCCGCCATCTTCCGCATGACTCAGGTGATCTTCTTATAAAGAGGCCCATTTCCAAAGGAAAGAGCATTTCCAGAGCAATGGTGACATCACAGTGCAGATATCCAGCAGCCACCAGGACTGGGAGTCCACACAATTAAGAAAATTAGCATAAATGCTGAATGTTACACAGCAAGAGGTCCTGAGAGCAGGTAACATGATGGAAGAATCAGGCCACAACAAAGTCACTTACTTCCACAGTCCATGTGGCTGAAGCGTTCATGGAGTGAGAAAGGACGGTGGTGGGAGATTAAGAAAAGGTAAAGAAAGAAAGTTACAAAAGAACAAAGAGAAACAAAAGTGGGGCCAGGGGGAGCTCTAAAGACCATTTCCTCCTTTCTTATTCAGCACCCTTACTTGCACCATCTGTTAATGTTTTCAATAATGCATATTATTAATGTAGGAATTTTACAAGAATAGAGTTGTATTTTTTGACACTAAAGTTTAAATTGTTATTATTCCCTTCAAGCACACTTGATAGATAAAAATTTTTGCATATGTCGCATTGCTAGGAAAAACAACACTTTATGATTTGAAATTGCCGTGCTGATTGATAAATTCATGTACTTTTATTTAAATGCTCAAGAATACGTTATTTTTTTGAATGATTTATTTTAATCACTTCTGAAATATTTATCAATTGTTTTGTCAATATTATTTATTTAAACATTTAACCTACTACATAATAATTTAAGAGATATAGGTTTGATAAATATTGTATTGCCAAGATAAGCATTTGTACTTCACAATGAATGTTATTAGATGAAGTCTGAATAAAAGTATATTAAAATCTATATTCTTGTACAATCAGTGTTCATTTTTCTTCTTTCATAATAATTGTTATCATAATATGTTTCATATTGTTAATGCAAATATAAGTATATTTGTAAATCATACATGGCCTGTTGCAATCTTCATTTTATTTAAATTCAATTACATTTATTTTACCAATTGCTTCTTTTACACAACATTATTTTTGAGATTTATTCACTGTGTCATATCATATTGTATAAGTAAAACATAATCAATGGACCTATTTTCTCACATTTTAGTTATTTAAAATTTTCTGCTATTGCATATAACGAAGAAAAAATTGTATAAGCATGTATATGTACAATTCCTTTGAATAAAAGTATAGATGTTGATAAATATTAATCAGAGATTTTAAACCTTTGCTATGGTTTGCTTATTATTATTCATTTTTATTTACTAACATAGTAATTTTGAAAAGAATACATACGTTACTGCCAGAAGATTAAAATTTTAGAGCTCTGAGAATGGATGTACCTATACATAGCCAAAAAACTTTAGAAAACAGTTTTTAATGTTTAACAGTAAACATCAAAATGTCAATATCAATTATAGCTTTTTAAAAACACAAAATTGAGAGATTTTTCTGGAAACTTGGTATATTAAAAAACATTAAAAATCTGTATTGCCACTTCCAAAAGAATGACATTGGAAGAATTTGATGTAACTGTTTCAAAACACTGATTCTATTAATAGCCCATAATTTCCAAGGGAAAGCAAGGATAATAAGTTGAAATTAAGTCTTGGCCAAATTCAGGTCTTACTGTAGTAGCAGCTGTTCATGTCTTGTAGTGGATAAAATACTGAATGATTTCTTCACTCATAAATCTTATATTTTAGTAGTAGGAGATAAAACATAAACAATCAAGGATTCAAAAGATATTCATTTAAAGGAGGGAGTAAGTGATATGGAGAAAAATGAAATACAAAACAGGAACAGAAAAGACTATTATAGATAAAATGGCCAAAGAAGTCATCACTGATAGTTATAATATTGAAATAACTTGTAAAAAACAAAGGCACAAGGCATTCAGATCTGGAAACTGAAAAGGAAGAAAATATTCCTATACATAGAATTGCATGACAAATGACATGAAAGCACAATAGACTTGCCATTAGTAAAAACAGTGTTAAGTGCATGGTAGATATAAATATCTGTAAGTGAAATATTGAAGATGTCAAATTATATAGTTAGCAGGCCAGTTTAATATCATTACATTTTATTGTAAATAAAATACACATCAAATGGATGTTTTTGAGAAAAATAATATAAAGTTGCTAGCATTTCACAAAGTTCCATTTTGGCTGATGTATTAAATATAGATAAAAACATTGGTAAAAAATCTTTGTTTAGGATGTTGTGAAAAGTTCATAAAAAGTTGATTTTGGATTTAGACTAATAGCAAAAGGTGTACAAATATATAATCTTTTTAAGATGACATATGAAAGATGTACAAAATACACACTGAATGTTTAAATTTTAAAAATATTAGGTTAAAAATCATATCACCATTAACATCTCTCAAAAATACTGTCCCTTACTATGAACACTTATCCCATTTTACATTTTCTGAGGCAGTACTGGAAATTCTTCTATATGATTTTCATTAGGAGGTATGATTTTAAAAGATATTGTTATGGGGTGTCATCTGATGGAAACACAGCCTGCACAAACATGCTGGTGTGCCCTTATCCACCTTATTCCTAAGCTCTGTTTCTGTGTGAATTAAGCTTTTCGTCAAAGTAAAAATTACTGTGAAAATTAAACCTTTTCACTCATCTGTGGATAATGATGCAGTGAGAGCACAACTAAAGACTCTCAGGAAAAAAGAAAAGAAAAAGACTCTCAGGAAAGAGGACTTCCAGAAGAGCTTCAGAAAGAGGCAAGAATGATGGGATGAGTGTGTACAAAGTGAGTATTTTGAGTCAGATTAATGAAAATGTCTTTTAATAAAATTTTAAAAAATGTGTACATTCACTATGTTTGTCAATCATACCTCATAGTAGACAGAATAATAGTTGTTTAAATATATTCAGATCCTAAGCACATAACCCATGAGTATGCTACTTTATATAGCATAAGATCATTAAAAATGTGATTGAGGGACTCATGACAGTGAGACACTACTGAACTATCTTTGAATGAACAGTATAATCAAATAGTCCTTAGAAGGAAAGGAAGACAGAAGCAAAGTCAGAGGGAGATGTCACTACAGAAAGAACACACAGAGAAATATATTAGATTTTAAAGATTGAATGGGGAACAAAAATGTAAGAGGCAAGAGAAATGATTCAGTTCAGACTCCAGAGAGGATGCAGCTCACTAGTATTTTGGTTTTACTGTTGAGATACCTAAGATGTCTTACCTACAGAAATGTATGACAGTAAATTTGTATTAGTTTAACCCAATGGTTGTTAACCTATGGCATACTTCCACGGCCAGCTGTTTGCTATCACTGAAAGATCTAAAAGGTTCACCATCACTGGTTTAAGCCATTGAGGTTGTGTTCATTTGTATGGTAGTGGAAGAGAAATTTCTTTTAAACCTGAAAATAAAGTATTTCTGTAAAAATTATCTAAAAATGTGGGGTTAACTTTAAAAAGACAGATTATTTTTGAGACTTTCAAGATAAGAATATTAATACCTCTGCTAGTGAATTCTTAGGACATGGATATCATGGTGCAGAAACTATATTCCATATAGAATTTCTAAATTGTCTATTGATAGGGATGTTTATTTTTTAAAACATTGTTGATGAAACCTCCAAAAGAATTGAAAAACAATCTTGTAAATTTTAGGAAAGTAAATCATAATGTAATGACAGATAGTTTACCATACGTGTCCTGGATTCACTGGAAAGTAGAATGTGTAAACAGTTTTATAGGACATTTAGCTGAGGAGATTTTGAAGTGTTGAAAGTGTGGTAAAATGTGAGAAAAAATAAATAAATTTAGTGAAACTGCTAAGAATTAGGATTCAGGAAATTCTTTATCAGGATTGCAAAAGATGCTAGAATTTTGTTTTAGTTAACTTTCTCATTGCTGAGACAGAAAACCTTACACTCAAAGTTAAAAGAGAAGTTTATTTTGGCTCACAGTTTGTAGACCTAACCAGCTGGCTCTAAGGCAAGATGGTATATGACAGAAGAGCATCTCAAAAGAGAAACAGTTCATGGTGGGCAAAACACAGAAGAATGAAGGCATCAAGCTACAAGTGACAATAGTACCTTGTTTCTGCTCCTTTTATATTCTTATGTAGGCTACTTGGCTTAGGTCAGCTGACAAACCAGTGGAATAATTTAGTAATCACACACCCTTAATCCCAGCATCACATTCTAGATCCAAACGGCTCTGAAAAATCCCCATCTATGACTGCATGAGATGTTGGGGGAACATCTAAACACAAGCCACAACAAATTCATTCCCAACAATGTGTATTTTATAAGAATGTCTACAGTTTGACTATACAAACATTAGTTAATTCAACAGAAACACAAAAAGATCTACATGTTCAGTAGAAATATGAACAATACAACTCATATATCTTGTCAATAAACACAAAAAGCATCTTGGAAACAAAATGGATGTGTTTTCTCTGACATCTCAGCAAAATCTAAATATATAAAGGATATCATCTGAGGAAAAATCTGTGGGTGACTTACGAAAAAATCTATTTATTAAATAGATTCTACTAATCTTATTTTAGGAAACTTTTCTTACTCTATCTCAGAGAACAGTCTTCACATAATAGGGGTTTATTTTTGTCTCAAAAGCTCTTCTATTCAACTTCTAAAATTCACAAGTTCTAACATTCTCAGACCTCCCTGATCCTATCTTCATCTCAACTCAGCAAAACTCCAAGTATCCAATGACAGTCATTTAGCCTGAACATCAGCTTGTAAATTGCATTGAAGTGTTGATTTAGACTTTAAATTAGCAATGTAAAATATCTAACTATACTGTTTTAAATAATTATCTTAGTATACTGTAAAAGTCTCAATCAAATGATTAGAAATATTTGATAATGATGGCAATAATATAAACACAGTGTTTTGACTTTCTCTGTTTCCCTTTAATTTCATTCAGGCTAGAAGCCTATTGAGTGGTGCCATCCACACCCAGGGTGGGGCTTTAGTCTTCAGTACATTTATTCAGCCACACCCAGAACTGTGCTAAACCAATTAGTGGACTGATCCAGGACCACATACTCTTAATCCAACCTTGAAGAATAATTCTGGCCTTTGTCTACCACAATGTAGAAACAATTTCATCCACCCAAGGATATAGGTGAGGCAGTACCATCCCTGCTCTTGGTAACCAGCCCATCAATCATAGATTGAATCCCAATCTTAGACTGATTAGAGTCCTTCAAGAAATCCTATGTCTGGATACAGTCATACTTAACTGTAGTCCTGGAAGCAATCTCATCATGCTGAGTATCTAATAGGAGAAATAATTTTTCTGCCAAAACCATTCTATAAAAACAAGAACCAGGGCCAGGGGTTTAGCTCAGTGGTTCCAGTGCCTGCCTCAAAAGCACAAGGTGCCGAGTTTGATCCCCGGTACCAAAAAACCCCACAAAATTATACCAAAAATCAAGGAAAAAATGATACCTCTATGAATAGCTAATAAATTCCCAGCAACTACTCTCTAAGACGTAGGGATATATGCATTTCCTGACAATAAATTCAAAGTAATTCTTTTAAGAAATCTCAGTCAGGTACATGAAAATACTGGAAGATAGCTCAAAGAAATAAAAAAGTACATAAAAAATCAGTTCAACAAAGAAATACAATCAATGAAATTTTTATGATACTAACTTTAATAATGCTATCAAGAAGAAAAAAGAATGGATTAACTCAAAGATAGGTTCTTTTAAATTGTTCTGTCAGAGGAGGAAGAAAGAAAATAAGAATAAAAAAAGATGAAGAAACATTGAGATTTATAAAAATTAGCAACTAAACAAAAATTTTCATTGTGGAGTTTCTAGATGAAGCAGAAATAGAAAAAGGGACAAAATAGAAAATATTGGAGAAAGAAACTGGATTAATGGAAAGATATACCATGATCATGGGCTGGAAAAAATTATCATTTAAATATCTATACAACATGAAGTGACACTGTGCATCCAAAACAAATTTCATCCTGTACAGAAATAAAAAAAAATCCTACAATATGTATTAAATTATAGGAGACCAAAGATAACAGAAAAAATCTTAAACAAGGAAAATAAGTATGGAGGATTCACATTCCCTAACATCAAATTATATTACAAAGATACAGTAAATGCACCAAAATGACAATATAAATACATACATTTAATTAAGTGGATCACAGTGAAGCCCAGATATAAGTACTGTACATATAATTACATTCACCTGAAATTTGAGACAATGTGGAAAGAGATAATCTCTTTAATAAATCATTGAAAAGACTGAATTTCTATAATACATGATGAAAAGGAGATGATACAGTGGCAAAACATATTTGCAAACCATATATCGAATAAGGGGTAGCATTCAAAATGTACAAAGAACATATTGTTCAATGAGAAAAAAATAAGATTTCTAAAACAAAACAAAAAAATAGAAATGAGCTCAAGACCTGAATAGACATTTGTTCAAAAAGATATAAAAATAGCTGAGAAAAGGTAGTCAACATCTGTAATCATTAGGGAAATTCAAATTGAAACTTCAGTATAAATTAGACAAGTGTTACAATGACTATTGTAAAAATAAAACTATGTTAAGAAGTTTGGATAAAAGTAATGTTTATTGTCTTAGTTACTTTCTTGTAGCTGAGACAGAGTACCCAACACCATCAGCTCTAAGAAGTAGAGATTTATTTTGGCTCACATGGTTTAAAGATTTTAGCCCATAGTCAGCTGGCTCCAAAGCAGGGTAGGATGGCAGAGGGGCATGGCAGATGAGAAAGAGCTGATGACAGGGCAGGCAAGCCATGTCTATAGTAATCCATCTCATCCCACCAGTCTTCACTTCCCAACAAAACACCCAGTTATAAACCCATCAACAGACTAAAACAGTGATAAGTATCACACACCCATGATCCATTTTCCTTCCTAAACACCCACATATCAGGGCATAAGGCTTTGGAGGACATCTAGATATAAACCATAACATTAGTACACTGTTGGTGAAAATCAAAGATAGAATAGTTATTGTGGAAAATGTTTGGAGGCTTTCAAAAGAAAAAATTTTTTTAAAGTAACATGCAAAGCAATCCTAGTTTTGGGTATTCATCCAAGAGAAATGAAATTAATATCTCAAACCAATCTCTGGAATCTCATATTCTTGCAACATTTTTCATGATAACTAGGATATTTCAAACATTGTGTCAAATTGATTTTTAAAAAAATATAATATTAACTGTCCTTAAAAAAATAAAGAGTTCATGCCATTAGCCATAATATAAGTGAACTTTGATTGCATTACAATAAGGTTGGAACATAAAGCTGCATCCCTTTTGTGAACGAAACTAATACTTTTAATTAAAACTAGACATTTTCCCCACTTTTAGGCAAAAAATCTGATGTATTTAGCTCATTATATTGATTCTTTTGCTTAAATTAAATAAGCTATTTCCTAATTTCAATTAAAAGATGTTGAAAATACATATCAGTGGACTTCCATAATATCAATGTAATGTATTACTTAAAACAGTATGATTGCAAGTTCATAGAATGAAAATATGCAAATAAAGATATATTTCCCATAGCAACTTTTTAAGAAGATATATTATATATAAATATATTCAACAGAATTTCAGTCAAAATTATATATATTTTGAGAAAACCATTAGAAAAATATAACTAAATATTTTGGTAGGTATTGGCCTATAAAACACTGGGTTGCTATTATTCAGTAGATTCTTATTTATTTCTTAAAAGCCATTTGAATATTATATCGTTACAGATTAAAAGTAAAATTTTACATTATTTAGATTTTTCTATAATTTTTAAAGGAAATGACTTGAAGAAAAATTGTCCTTTAACCTTTCCTATGGGAATTTTAACCTTAAAAAGTTTCAGGTATAAAATATTTTCATTAATTTTGAAATTGTTGTAGACTGCAGATGTCAACAATTCATTCAAAAGTCAATCTAATGACAACTCTCTTATCCTTATGGTTAAATTGTATCTGAACATGACTCTAAGAAAGTATTTTCAATCTGTAATCAATAAATGAAGATAAGGCCTGGGATTTGGCTCAGCGGTGCTGAGACCACTTGCCTCACAAGCGCAAGGTCCCGAGTTTGATCCCCAGTACCAAAATAATAAAAAATTGTAAAAATAAGTAAATGAAGCTTTTTAATGAAAAGAAATCTCACTTGTTGATTGTTTGTGCTAGTTCATGTGCAAAAGAGGTTTTGTTCATAAAATCTTTTCCTATCCCAATGTCTTTAAGATTCCTACTTAACCTCTCTTCCAGCTGGTTTAAGGTTTCTGTTGTAATATTTATATCTTTAATCCATTTTGATTTTAGTTTAGTGCATGGTGAGAGACATAAGTCTAGTTTTAATCTTTGGCAAGTTGAAACTCAGTTTTTCCAGCACCATTTATTAAAGAGGCTATCTTTCCTCCAGTGGAGGTGTTGGGCTCCTTTGTCATAGATGAGGTGGCTGAGTATGTCTGGAGTTGTTTCTGCACCTTCTAATCTGTTCTACTGGTCCTCAGGTCTGTTTCTTTGCCAGTACCATGCTGTTTTTATCACAGTAACTTTGTAGTATAGTTTCAAGTTGGGGTTTGTGATACCCTCTACCTTGTCTTTATTCCCTAGAATTACTTTTACTTTTTCTATTCTGGGTCTCTCCTTGTTCCAAATTAATTTTTGGATTGTTTTCTCCAGGTCCATGAAGTACACTGCAGCAATTTCAATTGGGATTGTATTGAATCTATATAGCAGTTTTGGAAGCATGGCTATTTTCACTATGTTGATTCTTCCTACCCAGGAGCAAGGGATGTCTTTCCATTTTCTGATAACCCCTTCAATCTCTCTTTACAGAGTACTATAGTTTTCAGAGTAGAGGTCTTTGAATTCTTTTGTTAGGTTGATTCCTAGGTATTTCAATTTTTGGGATGCTATTGTGAAAGGAATAGTTTGCCCCATTTCTCTCTAAGTGAGTCTGTTGTTTATTTACAGGAAGGCTGTAGATTTTTGTGTGTTGACCTTATATACATCTACATTACTGAATTTGGTTATTAAGTCTAGAAGAATTTTGGTTGAATTCTTGGGGTCTTCTATACAGAGTATCATGTCATCTGCAAATAATGACAATTTGACTTTCATTTCCCATCTTTATTCCTTTTATTTCTTTCTCTTGTCTAATTGCTATGACTAATATTTATAGAACTATATTGAACAGTAGTGGTGATAGTGGAGATCCTTGTCTTGTTCCTGATTTTAATGTGAAGGATTTCAGTTTTTGACTATTTAGTATGATATTGGCTGTTGGGTTTTCATAGATGGCTTTTATCAGATTGAGGTAGAGACTGTCTATTCCAATTTTTTGTAGGATTTTTAACATGAATCCATGTTGGGTTTTGTCAAACACTTTTTCTGCATCTATTGCCATGATCATACATTTTTTGTTCTTGGCTATGTTAATATAGTGTATTACATTTATTGATTTGTGTATGTTGAACCACCACTGAATCTCTGGGATGAATTCCACTTGGTCAGGGTGTATGACCTTCTTGATGATCTTCTGCATTCTCTCTGCCAGTATCTTATTAAGGATTTTTGCATCTATGTTCATTAGTGAGATTGGCCTATAGTTCTCTTTTTTCGTTGGGTGTTTCTCTGTTTTGAGGAAAAAGGGGATGCTTGCTTCCAGGAATGAATTCTGGAATATCACTTCCCTTTCAGTTTCATTGAAGAGTTTAAATAATAGTGGCAATAGTTCCTCTCTAAATGTCTTGTAGAATTCAGCTGTGAAGCTATTGGAGCCCAGGATATTCTTAGTTGGTAAGTTTTTAATAAAATTGTCATTTTTATTGATTGATATTGGGTTGTTTAAAATTTTTAGGTCCTCTTTGTTCAAATTTGTCAATTCATAAGCTTCTGTACAGCAAGAGAAATCACCAACAGTGTGAAGAGACAACCCACAGTGTGGGAAAAATTTTCACCAGCTGTTCCTCAGACAAAGGTCTACTATCTAGAATACATAAAGAACTTAAACAAATCAAACCTCCCAAATTTAAAGGCCCAATCCAAAAACGGGGATCTGAAATGAACAGACATTTCTCAAAGAAGTACAAATAGCAAATAAAAGTATAAAAAATGTTCAGCATCACTGCTTATTCGAGAGATGCAAATGAAAACAATGCTGAGATTTCACCTCATGCCAGAAAGAATGGCT
>NW_004624789.1:374553-400307 GCF_000247695.1 Heterocephalus glaber | reverse complement strand
TTTTTTTTTTGCCTACACTTTTTTTTTTTTTGTCCCAGGAATCAAACTCGGGTCCTTGCGCTTGCACAGCAGGTGGCAAAACCACTGAGCTAAATCCTCGGCCCTAGCCTACACTTTTTAATAAATCATCAAAAAATATAGTAATTCAAACCAGGGATTAAGGTGGTAAAGTGATATACTCAAAGTCAACACACTTTGTAGTCCAAGTAGGTTTGGCCTGAAGACTTTTTGGCTAAACCAAGATGAAATGATATACATGTCAGAATAACCTACCAAGTAATACCAACATCCAGAATTTCTGGTATTTCTGGATGTCATATACTAAAGACCACTCATTTATCTCACTGCTTGTTTGTCCTAAGATATATTTGGACATAAGGCCGGAGATACATCTGGAAACCTTATTAGATCCAAAGGCATCATGCGTGCATATTCAGGCAACATGGGCATGGTGGCCACAGCATGGCATTGCAAGCAGTTGAGATATGTCAAACAGTCTTTGAAAAATATGTAGAAATTCAACTATGAGTCTTAATTCAACTCCTGGGATTCCAAATTAGTTTTTAGAAGCAGGGTATTGATCTACTGTTAGAGTCAAGATTAAATTCATAAATTAAACACAAAACATTGAATTGAACCTTATGCCACTATCAAGTTTTAAGACTATAATTTGCACATACTTTTGAAGTATTCATAATATTTTCTTTATAAAGTACATTGTTGTGATAAAATTTTAGGTAATTTATAGACTTCTGTCTCAATCCTATGCTAAATATTCTGTTATATATTTCATAACACTTGGAAATCATTTACAGAATTTGAAAAGTATAGCTGATGGCAAAACAATCCAAGACAAGCAGAAAACATAAAAATTAGACAAATTAAAAGTATGAGGTTTATTTATAATTTTTTAAGGAATTACCATACTGATTTACATGGTCGTTATACTGGTTTACATTTTCATCAACAGTGGGGAAGAGTTCTTCCCCCACACTTCTTGCAGTCCTGGCAGCATTTGTTATTATTTGATTTCTTGATGGTAGCAATGTTAACAGATTTTTTTGACCTCTTTCGGGATTCTAGACATTAGTCCTGTTGCCATTCTGTAGGTTATCACTTCACTCTGTTTCCTTTGCTGTGCAGACATTTTATTTTATTGTTTTTTGATTTATTAAGTTTATTGATACATTTTGGTGTACATTATGATCACATTCAGCCTATGGAATGTATACCTGAACATGATATATCTGGGTTATTTTTTTTTCCCATTCTCCTTCCTCCCCTTCAACCTTTCCACCTCTCCCTATTTACAAAAACTGTTTCCACTTTTTCCTTCTTTTCTCATTTTTTTCTTTCCCTTCTTTTCTTTCCCCCAGTCTCCCTCTCTAGTTTCTCTTCCCCTTTGAATATGTTCTTCCTATTTCACAATATCTATTATATATTTTGGCCTTCATTTACAACTTCAGTTTCTCACACTGGAGAATTAATTCGGTACTTACACATGTGTGTCTGATTTATTTCACTTAGGAGAATGGTCTCAAGATGATCCATTCAGCTATAAGTGACTTGAGTTTATCTTTCTTTATGACTGAGTGGTACTTCATTTTATTTAAAAAAAACATTTTATTAAAAAAATTTTATAAAACAGAAATACCACTGAACCCATTTATTCCCCTTATAAGTTTCTTCCCAAAATAGGGAAGGGTGGAGGGGGTGAAGGGAGTAGAACGAATGGGGAAAAGATAAGAACCAAGATACATCATGTACCGGTACAAGTACCCAATGATAAATGTAAATGTATTGTATACCTAAAATGTACCAATAAAAGAATTTAAGCAAAAAAAAAAAGAGATGAAGGTATCTATCATATTACAGAGATACAGGCATACCCATGTTTATAGCAGCACAGTTAATAACTACATATCCGAAGCTGTCTAAATGTCCATCAACAGATGAATGACTAAATATAATATAGTACTTATATATTAAAAATAATATGAGGTTTATGACATAATGGTTTAACTTAGATTTTTTTCCTGCAAAGTCAGTGAGAATTTAGTAGAAACCACATATAAAATTTTTATCTATTCTCAGTCCAGCAATATACAGTAAGGTACTCTTTTAGAAAATCTGGACAGTGGTAGCAAACAGCAGTTCCCAGGCAGCCATGAGATCATGAGATTAAATAACAGATAGTCTGTAGTGCACTGTGTCACAAGAGATATGAGTTAGTTGTAATAAATGTTTTTTCATGATGTTTTCAATGTATAAATAATATAAAAATCTTCCTTTAATAACTGAAAAATCCTCATTATAATCTATTTTAAATTTAATCATCTATGCTAAGAAGACATTATGTTAACATTTCTATTTAAGGCAAACCTCAATTGAATTAGAAAATTTGGACATTTGACAATTTTAATGTAGAAATGAAATTATAAATATCACTAAACATAAGAAAATTGCAAGGATTCCCTCTTTAAATTTTGTTAATCTCTCTTAAATCTACATCTTGGTAATTATTCCTTGCCAGTTCAGTTCATAAATACATTCTGTATAGTTATTCAACAAGTGCAAAAAGTTGTGTATATATATATATAATCATTATCATCATAAAGATTGGTGTGCTTAGCATAGTCATTTTTCCATATTTGAAAATTCAGATTGTTTTCAATATATTGGATACAAAAACTCTAAAATAAATCTATGGACATGTATTTGTATTTTTGGAGGTATATGGTACAGGTTAATATTTAGCATTGTAATTCACAGGTCAGAAAATGTACACATACAAAATTTTGTTATATATTGACAAATTCTCTGCAAATATTTTACATAATTTTTCCATAGGTTATATATGAGAATGACTCTTTCTCACAGCCTTATTAACAGAAAATGTGTGTCAAATTCTTTTTTTTTTTTTCAAATCCACAAATCAGATTTTATTAGCTGTGCAATGAGTGGTCAAATTCTGTAATTTTCAGTTTGTTAATTGAGAATATACTTTAGAGTAATATTTTATATTAAACTCTTTATTGAAATAATTTTAGACTTACAGTTGTGAATAATACAGACATTTCATGTACTCTCTCCCAGTTTTCTCAAATGAAGAAAATGGCTTCCAAAACTGGTAAAATATCTCAATCAGGATATAGAAATTGAAAAAACTCACTATTCTTCAGATTTATTGTTTTACTTATATTAATTTGTGTGTATGTGTGGGGGGGTGTGTGTGTGCATTTAGTTCTATATAATTGCCCTATATATGTAGGTTTTGGAACTGCTACCACAATATGCATACAAGATAATTTTATCACCAAAGAAATCCTGATAGTGTCCTCTTATACTGACATCCTCCTCTTTCCCCACCCACCCACCTCCAGGAATGCTGGCAATAAAATATTTGTAGACTACTTCTAAAACTGTGTCATTTCAAACATGTTATATAAACTAAGTCCTACAGTATGGGCTGAGGATCTTTCACTAAGACAAGCTGTCATGAATAATTTTTGCTTTATATGGTTGAGCACTACATAGATGTATCACTGCTCCTTTATTCATTCTCTTTTTGAAGGACATCTGGGGAGTTTACAGATTTTAACTATTAAAATAAAACTTACATAAACATTCATAGAAGGATTTGATGTGATCATAAGCTTTTCTTTATTTGAGTTAAATGCAATTTTGGGGAATTTAATGTTTAGTTTTATGTAAAATTTCCAAATTGTCTTATGAAATAACTACAAAGCTTTATATTCTCACCATCAAAGGGTGGTTGGTTTTATTTCTCTGTGCCACCAACAATATTTGATTCTGCCCTATTTGTAATTTTATTCTTTCTGAAGATGGTAGAGATATACCATTATGGCTTTAATTTGAATTTCTCTCAAAGATAATTAAGTTGAACATCTTTTTATTTGTATTTGCCACCTGCATATTCTCTTTAGTGAATGTCTGTACATATTTTGCCCACTTTTTCATTACATACTCTATATTGGTTTTTATTATTATAGTGTCAGAGCTTTTTATACATTTTAGATACTAATATTTTTGATGGAAATGGTGTGCAAATAGTTTCTAACCATCTGTGACTAGTCTTTTGTTCCTCTTCATATAGAGATTCACTTTGCAAGTTTCTCACTGTTGTGAGGTAATATTTATTGTTTTTTATGATTTATACCTTTTAAGTAGCATGCCTTCCAACTCTGACTCACCATATATTTCAAAGATTTTATTGAATCTATTGATTATATTAAATAAAGTTTTATGTTTTATAATACATGTGGCATTTTAAATTTTGTACATGTTTAAATACAATGTAATTATGTATGAGATAAAAAATCATAGTTCCAAGTTTTATTTTATTTACTTATCTAGCATTTTCCTACACATGTCAAAATATAATAATGGTTGTAAAGGCTATCCTTCTATTGAACTACTTGTTAATACTTTTCAAAAATTCAGCATATTTGTGTTTGTCTATTTCTGGATTTACTCTTGTTCCATTTGTATAAATGTTGCTTCCTCTCCAACAGTCCACTATTTTCAGTACTCCAATGCATAATAAATTTTAATATCTGGTAGTCAGATTTATTCCATTTTTCTTCTTTCCCAAGACTGCTTTAGATAAACTATGTGCTGTGACATTCTATCTCAGCATTAGAAGATTGTCTGTATCTATTGAAAATCTTGCTGAAGTTGATAGGAACTGCTTTAAACTTAGAGGTCAATTTTAATAAAAATGATTGACAGTTGTCTTAGTTACTTCCTCATTGCTAAGAAAATATACCATGCACACACAATTTAAGGGAGGAAAGGTTTATTGTAGCTCACAGTTTGTGGTTTCAGACCATAGTGGGCTGGATCCAAGGCAGGGAAGCATGACGAAGGGGCGTCCAGAGATGGAACAGACCATGGCAGGGCAGGGTGAAAGTAGTGAAGCAGCAGGGTTTTCTTTTCTTTATATTCCATCCAGGGTATAAGCCTATTTCTTGGTACCACTCACACCAAGTGTGGGTCTTCCATCTGTAGTCAATCTATTCAGTCACACCCACAATTATGCTAAATCAACCAGTTGACTAATCCAGTGTCACACACTCATGATGCAGTATCACACACCCATGATCCAGTTACTCCCAAAAGCTCCACCTATGAGTACAGGAAGCTTTGATGGGACATCTAAAAACAAGCTATAAAAACAGCTTCACTGTAACTAATTCTCCACTTTAAGAATTTAGCATATATGCCCATTTTTTTCACTTTGTTCGGACATTTTTCCATCACTTTTGTGTATTTTTCAACATATACAGTTAACTGTCTTTCCAAATATAGCTGATAGTGCCTTCTTTTAGTTTTTTTCTCGTCCAATTGTTAGTATAGAAAAAAGTGACTGGTCTTTAGGTTTTAATTTTGCAACCCGTGACCTTGCTTATCTCCCTAAATATTCTAGAATTTTGTTAGAATATAAATTTATTTATAGGAACAATAATGTCATTTTTAGTTAGGAAAGTTTTATAATGTATATTATAATGTAAATGCATTGTATAGACTTTATTTGCTTCACAACAGTATCTAGAATTCTGAACTAATTTGTATAAAATTGATGAAAGAGATACTCTATGTCTTTGTCCCAATCATGGAAGCAGAGTAATTAGTCTTTTACCAAGAGGTTTGTTATACTTTAATTTTGTTCTTCTTTTTGAATTTTAAAATTAAAAATCTTAATGCTATTTTAAGATCCTTGTTTGACAATAGTTTATCTTTTGTCTAATTTCTAGTGGGCATTTACTTTTCCACTCCTTTCTTTTTTAGCTTTTCACATATTAGGGCTATTAGTCTTTTCTGTTAAATACTCTGAAAACTTTAAAATCAAGTGTCACTTGTCTCTTTTCTTACGGTTTGTGACAGTTGTCAAAAATTTTGTCTGGTTATAATATTATTTGTCAAATTTTTCCTTTGTGCAGTTGATCTCATATATTTGTGGATGGTATGTGCTATAAATCTAACTTTCTTTTCAAAGACAAATTGTCAAGTATATTAACTTATGCAGTTATTCCAGCATCATTTATTTAAATACTTACCTTTGATACATTAATGTTGTGTTTTTGTTAAGAAATAATACATTCCACATCATAGTGTTGTTTAGTTTGGATTTTATATATAATCCATAGCTTTCCCAATAAAAACTCCAATTTTGTACTGTTTTCACTATAAAATTTTTATAGTATGCTTTCTTTTTCTTCTTAAATTCTTTTATTGGTACATTCTAGGTATACAATACATTTGTATTTATCATTGGGTGCTTGTACCTGTACATGATATATCTTGGTTCTTATTTTTTCCCCATTACATATGCGCCCTTCACCCCCTCCACCCTTCCCTATTTACATAGACTTCGTTTCCATTTTTTTTCTTTTCTCATAATTTTTCCTTTCCCCTTCCCCTCCCACCACCCTTACCCTTTTGGTTAAAACAAATAATTTATAATTTGAAATAGGAAGTATAGTATGCTTTAAATAGTAAATTTTAGGTATGTGCTTGTTTCATTATATACTCTAATGTAAGTATATATGCATATAACAGACTTTACTATCTTAAATACATGATCCTGCCTGTGCTTTTCTTTTTCTAATTACTCTTTCATGTTCTACAAAATAAAATTCTGTATTACCTTATTTAGTTCTTTTAAAATGTTTTATTTTTTCTAGAGGTTTGAGGTTCAACATTAGCTTTTTGTTTTTTGTGTTTTTTTGATGTGGAAATTCACTGCTATAGATTTTCCTCAAAGGACGGCTTTTATTGCCTCTCATAAGTTTCAGTATGTTTTATTGGCACAATTGTTTAATTTTAGAAATTGTCAAATTTCTTCTTTAATTTCATTTGTGACCCATTGGTTGTTCAGGAGGGTATTATTTAATTTCCATGTGTTTATGCAGCTTTTATGGTTTCTTTTGCCATTGATTTCTAATTTACTGCACTATTCCATGATAAGATGTATGACATGACTTCAATTCCTTTGGATTTATATAAGCATATTCTAAGAGCTAGTATGTGGTCTATTTTGGAGAAAGTCTAATGTACTGATGAGAAGAATGTGTATTCTATTGATTTGGGTCTAGAACCTGTAATTATCTACTAAGTCGATTTGTTCAAAGTTTGGTTCAGCTCTGTATTTCTTTGGTGATTTTTTTGTCTGGTGGATCTATGTTTGACAATGGGATATTGAGGTCTGCCATTACAATTGTATTAGTGCTTATTTAATTTTTCACATTCATTAATGTTTATTTTATAAAGTTGAGTGTGCTGATATTTTATATATATATATATACTTATATATATGAATGATTGTTATCTTTTCCTATTGGAACATGATAGAAAAAAAAGCAAATTAAACATTAAGTGCATATGGGGTAGGAAATTATAAAGATTGGGGAACAAATTAATATAGTTGAGACTAAGAAAACAATACAATCAATGAAATGAGAAGCTGGTTCTTTGAAAGGTTAAATAAAATAGACAAATCCTTAGCCAACTGTATCAAAAAAAGAAAAGACTCATCTTCATGCAATTAGGAATAAAAAGGGTGAAATTACAACAGATCCTTCAGAAATACATAAGATCATCAACACCTACTTTTAAAACCTAGGACTTTTTAATAAATAAAAATCAATTATTGCAATAAATACATAAAATCTTTATACAAGTTTTAAACAACATGTAAATCTTTTAATCAACTGGCAACATGTTGAATATTCCTTTTTATTCCTGTTTAAATTGACACATTCAAAAATGGAGGATGAAAAATATTTTAAAATATATATTTCAAAATATATCTCACTCTAATTAATAGCTGTTTGATATGTGATTATTAGTTCCATGTTTATTAGATAGTTATGACCTGTATTGCTATTTATTTTTTGTTAAACAGAAGCAGACTAATGTATGGTTTCAAAGTTCAGCTGTGATTGCCTCCCAAGGCTTGATTTCAAAATGCCATAATGCAAACTTCTGAGGTGATAAAGATTTTGTAATCTTGACTTCAGTATAGGGTATGTGGCTATATATAGTGGTCACATGACATCAAAATGCACATTTAAGATATGCTCATTACATAATTTATTTAATTATAAAATATTAATTATAAATATTGAAATTATTTTTTAGAAAAGAAAAGCATAACCCAAAGCATTTGAAAACAATGAAGAATGAAAGGGATGTACTTCTACTTTTGTATTTAGAAAATCTATTTTAGAAATTTTCAAGTTCCTCCTAACATTTGCACATATCATAACTTTTAAGTATATCTTCAGGAAAAGGTATGCTAAGGGTATTCTTTTGTAAGAGATATATTTAGGTAAAGATTGGAAGGTATACTTTAATTAATCCCTGTTATCTTTTTAGTTATATTTGATATTTTATAATTAACAAGGTATGTATTTGATAAGTATCAAGGAATATATCCAAGGAAGTCTAGTGACTATCTCAGATTAGCTTGAAAAAATGTTGCATTTCACAAAACACAATCATTTCACTTTTACTTTTGGATTTGCTATGCAATTATCTTTAATGATTTTATGCATTAACATCATGTTAAACTTTTCAAACTCACTTCTTAAGTGATTAAAGCACAGATATATTATACATTTTAATTGCACTAAAAATGTCTGCTAATTTAAAATGTTTAATATGGACAGATATGTCTAATCTTTTTTCAATGTTTATTTTCTGTTTATTTTCTGTTCAGTTTTCAGTACACAATTATTACGTTCCTTGTGAGGAATTGGTCCATGTACATAACACATCTTAGTTCATTTTTCCTCTTTCCCTTCCCCTTGTTCAAACTTTCTCCATCTCTTGGTCCCCTTCTTTTTTGTAAAAGAGAGGTCAGTGGTAAATTGCAGTGCTGTTCAATTAAAATTGCAAACATATTTAGACAAATAATTTTATGGTTTCTATATATTGCAAAAATGGTAATTCATTAATTTTAAGTAAGTGCTTTAAAAATACAAATGTTGTAAAGACCATCAGAACAATTTAGAAGAATAATATTATGCAAGAAAGTAAGTACAAAATTACCTTGTAGGAAATTTCAAAATAACTCACATGGGTATTGATAATAAGCTGTTTGATGTACTAACATCTCATAATATTTCAGTGATGTTTCATAAGATTTTGATGTGGAAAATTCAGTTTGACTTGTAGAGTGTTCAAAATATTCTTCCTCATCATTTAATTCATATTTGTTGTTTTACCTCTACATCCATTCTCAATGATATGAATGAGAACAATCTCTATGTATAGTCCTGTTTATGTCACCATTTTTAAAAGAATACATTCTTTATAATTCTATAATCCTACTTTTAAAAGCAATGAATGAGTAGATAATAACGTCATATTATTGAGTGATGATTCATTTAATTGGAAGAAAAAAGTATTTAGGAAAGCACAATTACTCAAGAACTTTTTGCATGTAACATTATTAAATACTGCAAGATCTGGTAATTATAACAAAGTATAGGAAACATTTATTATATGTAAACATAAAAAAATTGAATTACATTAAAACTATAAAAAATAGGAGATATTGGTCTTATAAAAAGAAAAAAGTTTTATACTTTAATTCTAAATGATTGCTTCAGGTAGCATTTTATATTCTGCTATGAAATATCTGTAATACAATTACTGATTTATCATTATTTTAGCTGAATCAACAATGAAAATATGCCACCAATAAATTATATAGAGGAAAGTAATTTGCCCTGATAGTTTAACAATTTTTAAAATGTAACCTAGATTTGTGAGCAATTATATCCAGAAGTCGCTGAACTTTCTTCTCAATCTCTAAATTATTCCCATTACAGCTTAGTCATTTAAAACCATCTTCTTGTAAAAACAGAAGAAAAACAAATATAGTTATACCTTTCAGTGGAGAATTGTTCCAACCCACACAAATTTCTGCAGAGATATTAGTGTTCAGTTTATTTCTTAACTTAACCTCTAGGGAGTAGCTGTAGAAAAGTTTTCTCTGAAATTATTCTCTAAGGCCAAATTTTCTTTTTGTCTTCCACTTGGACTAAAACTCTTTCAGGTAAAAGGCCACCTCACTTTATTGCCTGCTGTTACTAACACCTATAAATAGGGTGCTCTTTAAGACGAATATAAGAGAGATCTTTACGAGCCAAAGAGTGGCTTATTTTTATTTCATTGTGTATGTGAACACCTAGTGATAAACTATAGGAAAGAAAATTTAACAATCAGAAAAATATGCAAAATTGTGGGTATGTTTCTGCAAAGCTTTTTAATGCTTCTTCATCACTAGGAGGTGTAAGCTATTTGTGCTTATATTTATAATTTAATAATTTTTATAATTTGTAATTTTTGTGATAATTTTTAGATATACATCACTGTAGCAACACCAGAGAAGAAAAGACGGTGGTCAACATTTGGGAAATAAAATTGAAAGTTGTAGATTTAAAAAGAAATTATGGATATAAACATTTGCAAAAATTTTAAAAGACAAAGCAAACCAAAATTATACCGAGGATTGAGGCAATTGCATGAAGTGAGGCCAGTAACTGAGTATGTGATAACTGGAGGAGAACAAATAAGGTTTTAAAAATATTAGCTTTACTACCAAGCCTGGTGTACATGGCTTCAATCCAACTGTTGGGAAGCTGAGGCAAGAGGTTTGTGAATCCAAGGTCTACCTGGATTACATAGTAAGACCCATTTAAATTTAAAAAAAATGAAAGAAAGCCTCTCCACAAAAAGTTTAGCTTCATTTTTCAAGTACTATTTAAGAGAGATTAAGCACAAAAGGAAAATACAATAAATGAAAATTCAGTATTTTCAAAAGTGGAATGTTATGACCACAGGCAGTTCATAATAATACTCAAAGAAAATGAAATGAATGGATTAGAGAACACAGATCTGATCCAAATAAGAATTTTTCAGAGTTTGCATCAAAATTGCATATGTCAGGTTACAGTAGCAGAATTAAAGATTGTTAATAAGAAATGCTTTATGCTTTGGTGATGGACTGAATAGGAAGTATAGGAAAGAAGAGCACCTAATGCTGACCCTTAGATTCTGGTCTTGAGATACTAGAAACATGATGGAGACTAAGATGATGAATGAAAGCCTGAAACAACAGATGAGGAGTTCCCACTTGGCCCTTGTTATTTTAGATTTCCAGGAATTATACATTTATGATTATTCAGGAAGATCCTTGGGCTAAGCAGAGATTTATTGTTCTTATACTCTGAAGAGAAAATGAAATGCACACCGGTGCATACATAGATGGAATCTCAAAAAGATAGTCTGAGATATGACCATAATTTAAGTCACAAATCATCCTATTAGTGAATGGACAGGAAAAGAAATGTGTGAGATTGTATCTTTAAAATTAAATGTTCTGAGAGTTTCCAGAGCGAACAAAGGGATGGGTTTGTATAAAAGAAATGTACCTAAAAAGATTTTAAAAAAACAAAAACAAGATTGATCATTACATGAGTCAAATTAGAGGACACTGGTGACCTTGGAAGAGCAATTACATTGGAATAGTGGGGAAAAAATAGACACAGGTTAACTAATAAAGTGGATATGGAGAAAGAGGAAAAATATTAAGAGGGCAAAATGAAGTAAAAGAGAATGGAGAAGAAATACTGATAGACCTCTAAATGATAGAAATAATTAAGAATGAATTTATCTTACAACAAAGAATCAATATGTAGCAGTTGTCTAAATTTTATATTCTTTCTATGCAAACTGTGTTGTGTGTGAGCAAGAGTTTTTTAACCAAAAAAATACGTAAACACTGTTATCATCAGTGGTTTGCAAGGGAATAGATTTAATACAGTATGCAGAATTTATATTACTATATTATAATATTCTCCCCAAAAGTGAGATGCAAAACAGTGCAGGAGATCTGTCCACATGCTAAAGACTTGAAGAATCCAGCCTGGAGCGCACAACAATATATTATGCAAGTCTGAACCAAGGTTCTGCACTGGGAAGGTCCAAAGGCCAGTGATGGAAGCAAGAAAGTCTGTGCCATTTCCAAGTTATAGCTACCACAGACTGTGTTGCTATGAACATGGGCAAACATATATCACTGTGGTATGATTCTTTTAATTCTTTGGGGAAGATCTCCAGCAGAGGAATAGCAGGGTCAAATGGGACTTCCAGTCCTAGTTCTTTGAGGTATCTCCATACTGTTTTCCACAGTGCTTGCACCAGTCTACACTCCCACCAGCAGTGGAGGAGGGTTCCTCTTTCCTCACAGCCCCACCAGCATTTGTTATTGGTTGATTTCATGATAGCAGCCATTCTTCTGGAGTGAGCTGGAATCTCAGCGTTGTTTTCATTTGCATCTCTCGAATGACCAGTGATGTTGAACATATTTTCATGTATTTATTTGCTATTTCTACTTCTTTGTCTGAGAAATGTCTGTTCATTTCAGATGCCCATTTTTGGATTGAGTCTTTAAATTTGGGAGGTCTGATCTTTTTAAGTTCTTTATAGATTTGAGATAGTAGACCTTTATCAGAGGAAGAGCAGATGAAGATTTTTTCCCACATTGTGGGTTGTCTCTTCATACTGCTGGTGGTTTCTCTTGCTGTGCAGAAGCCTTTTAATAAGAAGAGATCCCACTTGTTGATTATTTGTGCAGGTTCATGGGCAACTGAGGTTTTGTTCATAAAATCTTTCTCTACACCAATGTCTTCAAGAGTTCTACCTAACCTCTGTTCCAACTGGTTCAGAGTTTCTATTTTAATATTTAGATCTTTAATCCATTTTGATTTTAGTTTAGTTCATGGTGAGAGATATAGGTCTAGTTTTAATCTTTGGCAAGTTGAAGCCCAATTTTTCCAGCACCATTTATTAAAGAGGCTATCTTTCCTCCAGTGAGGGTGTTCAGCTCCTTTATTGAACATGAGATGGCTGAATGTGTCTGGCATTGTTTCTGCATCTTCTAATCTGTTCCACTGGTCCTCAGGTTTATTTCTTTGCCAGTATCATGCTGTTTTTATCACAGTAGCTTTGTAGTATAGTTGCAGGTTAGGGATTGTGATACTCCCTGCCATGTCTCTGTTACCTAGAATTGCTTTTGATATTCTGAGTCTCTTCTTGTTTGTTTATAGCTAAATGGATGCACATTGAGGTGATACTCTTAAGTGAAATAAATAGGACACACGTGTATAAATACCGAATAGTTTCTCTGGCGTGAAAAACTGAAAGTGTAAATGAGGACTAAAATATATAAGAGGTAATGTGAAATAGGAAGAAAAAGGGCAAAGGGGAAGGAAGTGGGAGGGATAGGGGAAAGGATAGAAGAGAATGGGATTAATATGAGAAAATGGAAAAATAGGAACAAAATCTTTGTAAGTAGGGAGGAATGGAGGGGTAGAAGGGAGTGCTGGGCAAGGGTGAAAAATAAGAACCAAGAGAGATTATGTAAAGGTGCAAATGTCCAATAATGAATGTCATTATATTGTATACCTAAAATTTACCAATGATTAGAATGAATAATTGATAATGCAAAATAGGAAGAAAAAGTCCAAAGAGGTAGGAGTAGTGGGAGGGGCAGGGGAAAGGAAAGAAGGGAAAGGAAAAATGATGAGAAATGGAAAAAATGGAAATAAAGTCTTTGTAAACAGGGAAGGGTGGAGGGGGTGAAGGGAGGGCTAGGAATGGGGAAAAAATAAGAACCAAGATGTATTATGTAAAGGTACAATTCCCAATGAGAAGTGTAATTGTATTGTACACCTAAAATGTACCAATAAAAGAATTTAAAAAATAAAATCAATCAGTCTTTGAAAGGATAAAAAAAAGAAAGAAAGAAAGAAAGAAAGAAAGAAAGAAAGAAAGAAAGAAAGAAAGAGAAAATCTGCACCAGAGGGATGAGGTCCTGGAAGAGAACATCAGCCATGTCTGACAACAGCAAGAATCTGAGCTTCTCTGACAAAGAGAATAGCCTAGTTTGTATCAGGAAAACCAGCACGGCAAGCTTCACAAGGAAAATTGAAAGTGTACAATCTTCCCTTCCAGTTCACCTTTTATGAAAGTGGCAACAATCTTTGAGTGGATCTTTCATGCCCAGAACCATGGTGATTCAGTTCAGCTGGGCATTTCCACTTAAACTGACCATTAGTTCATCTATCGCAGGTACCAAGCCATTTTAAGATATATAAATTGTTATTTAAATAGTAAAAATATCTATTGATAATTACATATAATATATAATGTTCATGTAATGTCAACTTCATATAATGTCAACTAATCGTGACATTGTAATCTATGATTTTTCCCACTAAATTAAAATGCATTTTCTTTTGGTCCATAAAAGAATAACATATTTTAAACTTAATATTGTCTACAAGACATTTTATAATTTTTGAAACAAAACTCACAACAGATGTTTAAAAGTGCTAATTTTGGAATGATTGTAATACCCTTAGGAAAGAATTTACAAGAATAGAAAATGAGGGAAAATTTGATATGGTAACATAAACAATACTGTACAGTATTTCTAGTACCACTGATGAAAACATTTCCTATATCAGCATAGATGACTTCCTGTTTGGAGTTGGATCCTGGTTGAAGATGGGTCACTGTGAATTAGAGTTGGAAAGGTGTAACTTCCTCCCCACTCCTCCCATCTCATTCTCCTTTCTGTCTGCTATGCTATAAGCAGCTGTTCTCTACTCAGGCCCTTCTATATACTAGGCCTTCTATATAGGCCCTTGGGCCCTTCTATATACCTTCTATATATTATATTTCTGTTTTGGAGAGAGCCAATCATGACTAAAAAGGTAAGCCAAAATAAACCTTTTCTCCTTCAAGTTGTGGATGTTTGGTATTTTGTCCTAGTGAGAGAGTGACTAAGACAAATTTTGCTAATAGAGGAGGGTTATTACCATGAAAGTGCCTGACCACATGGTTTAGAATCCTTTAGAAGTGATTCAAAGGAGAATTTTGAAAGCTTTGCAGTTGAGGCCTAGAAAAGCACTAAAATATAAGCAGAGGTTGGCAGATGATATTAATCAGAGCTCAGAAGACAAAATGTTTATAGAAATGTAGACAGTAAAGGCCATGTTCAGGCTGCAGTTGGGAACAAGGACTCCATTGTCAATTGGGCTGGAGACCATATAATTTATGTTTTGGTATAAGATTGCCTTAATTTTTCCCATATATAGGACTTTGTGGAAGACTAATATTAAGGGGTGTGGACTAATTAATTTGGCAGAGGAAATTTCCAACCAATCTAATGTTCAGGCCATGGCATGGCTCTTGCTGACTGCTTTATTATGAAAATCAAGAGCAAAAACCAAATGTGAAAATTTTTCAGGCTTCTTGGAAATGAAGCCCTCCAAAACTGGAGTGGTAGAGACCATAACTGCTAAAGAGATTAGTATTAAAAAGAATATAAGTACTTTGCACAAGGATGGTAGGAAAAAAAGGCTTTAGGGTCTCTCAAAAGTCAGCAAGACCCCACCTTTCACAAGCTCAAGGGTTCAATACTCTAAACCTTTAATTTGAGAAGAGATCTTCTGGATTCCCTGCCCCTTAATCCTTGAGACTTATTTCACAGTGCTTAATCATTCAAGCACTCAGAGACTTCTAGTCATGACCAAAGGGGCCATTGATACTGCTTGAGCTGGAGGCAAACCTTGGCATCATCCAAGTGGTACTGGTTTTACAAGTGTGCAGAATGCATGAATTGTGGGGTCAAGTAGACTTCCACCCAGATTTTAAAGAAGGCCTGGGAGGACAGTCAGTGTGCCTCCAAGATTGCAGTAATTGAAGCTCTGAGAGTAAAGCCAAACTTTCAGTGAAGATCACAGGAAATTTGAAATGACTGAAACATAGAACACCTACTGAGAAAAGCTGTAGGCAGTGAGTGGAGCTACCTCCATGAGATCCCATGAAGGTTCAATCAGCAAGGCAATAGAGGCAGGTTGCCTAAGCCTTTGGAACACACTTCTTAACACAACTTGTCCCATACCCTGTGCCATTGTATGTTATAAATATTTGACTTTGTCACTATTTTGCTGATATAGCCAAGAATTTGCTGAGTTTCAGAGAAGACTTTAGATTTGGGCTTTTCAGCAATGTACAAACTGTTAGCACTTTGATGATTCTAAGAGTTGTATTAAATACATTTTGCATAATCAGATGCACATGAGTCTTTTGGGGAAGAGGGATTAGAGTGTCATAGCTTAGGTACACAATGTCTCCTAAAAGCTTCAAGTGTTCACAGTTGAGCCTTTTATTGTATTGTGGGAAGCTACACTTGATGAATTAATGCACTGATGCATTCATAGCTGATATGCTATCCATTGATGTGTATTCATAGTCAATTTACTATAAGGTGGAGGGGTCTGGCTAGAGTTGAGTCACTGGGGACTCACCTGAAAGTGTGCATCATCAACACCATCTCCTCCTTTCCCTCTCTGCTTCCTGGCTCCCATGGGAGATCAGCTGTCTTCCACTCTGGGCCTTCATCCATACTATTTCAACTTAGTGATATCTGGTGATGGACTTAAAATATGAAGAAAAATAAATCTTTCCTTTGTTAAGCCATGGGTGTCTGGAATGTTGTCCCAGCAACTAGAAACGGACTAAGAGAGATGTTATAAAATTAATGAAACTAGCTAGCTAATTGATTAAATATAGAAGTTGTTGTTTATTCAGTTATCATTTAAAAATATTCTCACTTTATCCAAGAATTTTTATGATTCTACTTAGAAAAACACATTTTCAAAACTAGAATATGATATGCTACAAGGATTATAACAATTTCAAGATGTTTCTATAAAGGTAGTAAGAAGAGTTCCAATATTTTGAATAATTATTTTACAAATTATATTTTAATATATTAATGATTTTTAAATATATGACTACATTGTTTATATTTAAATTTATAGTTTTTATTGTAGTATTCAGTCACCCACTTTCAGTGTAAATGCTATATGCTACACAATGATAAAGATTAGCAACAAAGTAAAATATTTTTCTCAAACAGAAAAGTGAATGACTATAGTTGAATATTGTTTGTGAGAATCAGAATATATAAATATGACTTAAAATTTTAAAATTATACCTAAAGTAAAATATACAAAAGTGCATTCTTACTAACTGTGTGACATTGAAAATTTCATCAATGTTTCTGGACTTTAGTTTCCTTATCTCTGTTTGGAGAAGAAATATTACTGAATTCATATTGTTTTGATGGATGAGTTTCTCCTCCCACTTTTTGTTTCTCTTTCCCTCTATTTCTTTCCTTCTTTCTTTCCTTCCTCCTTTCCTTTTTTTACCTCTTTTCTTCTTCCCTCCCTCTCTCTCTTTCTTTTCTTCCATCTTTCCTTTCTTCCTTCTTTACTGGGTAATGAATCTAAGGACTTTGCACTGAGTTATAATTCCAACCCTTTATTTTCTTGAGACAGAGTTTTGCTAAATTGTGCAGACTATGATTTAATCAGTAATCCACTTGAGTCAGCCTCCCAAACTGCTAATATTACAGGCATCCACTACAATGCCAGGGATCCACTCTCTCTTTTCACAGATAATATAGAAACTGCTATGTGCTGTACAGGTATTAGCTATAACATAGCATATAGATTATTTAATGTGAATTGGTATTAAGCATACTTCAATTATTTATCTGTAATTAAATTCAGTTTATTTGCATTAATATTAATTTAGACTTTCAAGTTAAATTTTCTTTTTGTTATTTTCTCCCCCTTTGCATTTAATTTGTCACGCCCGATGGATTCATTCTGCTGGGTTTCCTGGGGATTTTATAATCATTTCATATTTAGAGTAATTTTTACAACCATTGCAGTACTACATTTACTACTTCATGATTTCAAAAGGAAAACAAAATATATACAGAGTTAGACATCTCAAATGAAATAAGAAATTAATTTTTTGTTTCTTTTCTATGGTTTTAAAAAACATCAAATATTTTCCTTTGGATCAATCAAGTAGGAATTAAAATGAAATGTTAAAAAGTTTGCATGACTATGTTTTGCTTAGTATGACTAATTATATGAGGATATTTTATAATTTAAATATATTAAAGAAAAAAGAAATTTAAACAAATTTTAGCATATGATTTAAATATGTTCAGAATTATAGTTTAAATGGAATTACATTACTACATTATCTTTGTTTTAATCAAGATAGTGAAAATACCATATAGAAATTTTTATTGATTTATCATCTCTAATAAATGAGACGTTATTAAATGCATGAATAGAAATAAGACAATACCTAAAATCTTGAAGTACCTGCATATATACATAAATGCACTTCCAAAAGGAGGTACTATCAATATTAACCTCTGCACAGATTAGAAAATTGACACTTCAAGTGGATAAAAATTTTTCCATAGCCATATCAACTGACATGTGACAGTCAGGATTACAAGAATCACAGGTAAGTATAATATCATGAGGTTTTTCAATTTCATGAACTCTTCATGACATGCTTCCAAGTGGAGCTAGCATTTTTCTTTCCTTCTCAGTCACTGAGTACTATTGTGTGTCATTCACGCGCACCTAAAATTTTAATTCTTGCATGATGCCATTTTAAGATGAGATTTTCAGTAGGAAAACCTGTGGTGTGGCAAGAATTTATAAAATATATGATAAAGTGAGAAGAAACATGACACCTGCTTCTACTGCTCAGAAAGGATAAGTGATGACATTTGGAGCCAAGTGAGAATAGCTTAGTACATGTGAAAATTGTTCAGTGTTGCTAGGAGAAACTGTAAAAGGCAGACATCAGTGTTGACTTATGATAAGAATTAAGCTGTAGACTTTAGAAAATTGATGATCTCAATATTGTTCATATTTTTCATTGTTCATTTTGATAACTCCAACAAATATTTTAATAATTTGAATCTTCAATAAAAGTACTTACATCACACAAAAATAGTAAAGAGATGTAAAATTATAAAAATATTCATAAGGATTGCTAGTGCTGCATTATGAATATAAGACTGAATTTAAAATGTCAATCTAGGGATCTGAAAATTAATAAAAACTTAAAATTCAAAAAAGAATGCAATGTAATTTTGAATGATGCTTTGCAATATGAAATAATTGATGTATTTGGTGGGCACACTGAATTATGTAATATGCATTTATGCCAATGCAGAATAAAAGAACAACTGACACAAAGGGTCTAGAAAACAGCAGAGTTAATACATATTATTCATCCAAATAAACTAAGTGAAGAAGTTGTGAACATATGTCAAGAAATTGTCCTGTGAGTTTTGTTTAGCTTAATTTGAGATGTTTCGTGATGGAATGAATGATATTGCTAATTAAGAAATTTAATTTTTAGATTTTGGCTAAGAACTTTTCTTGTTGACTGTTTTGTGAATAGAAAAATCATATATATCTAGTTAATTGGATAAAATATACAAGGCAGAATCAGCTTTCTTTTCATGAAATATCATAGTTTTACTTACTTTATTCATATCTGGAATTCCAAAAACATTTTGGAATTCTAAACCTTGGGATGTTGGAAGGGAAATCTTTTGTAAAATTCTTATTATTAGTCCATATTAAATACATGAATTAATGGCTTTTACTTTGACATTTTTATGCATCCCACTTATGCTTTGAACATAGCCATGTTCTCTTTCCTTCTTCCTCTCTTGTCTTCCCTTCTCTTTCCTTCTGTATCCTATTCCCCTGCTCACAGGTTCTCTTTCACTTACCTAATAGTTTGCTCTTTCTTTCTCTATTCTATACCACTTTTAGGTCTTTTTGTTTGTGTCTTTTTTTTCCTCCTTTTTGTCTTTTTTTAAGGAACTTGTGTTCCTAAAACTGGCTTATTTACCCAACAAGAGGTCCTCCAATTGTATCCTTTTATTCTGCAAATAAAATGATTTCTTCCTTCTTCATAGCTGAAAAATACTCCATTGTGTTCATATACCATGTTTTCTGTATCTATTTTTTAATTGATTAAAAGCTATGCTGTCACCAGATCTTTCAGATAATGCTACAATAAGCATGCATAATCAGATATCTCTTATATTCTGACTTCATTTACATTGGTTCTATCCTGTGTAGTATTGTGTATTATTTTGATCCATGCTGAGATGGCAAAAACTAGGGAGTTAGCAAAGTAATAGTGCAAAACAAGCATAAAAGTCCCACAACTTCTAGATCTTAAGGCTGTGAGATGTCAGAACCATGTCTCAGGCCTCAGCATCACATATAAATATATTTGACAAAAAGCAGGTGGGAAATTTTATATGTAATAATGATGTATTAAACTTTGTATTTTGAGGATGAATAGAAACTGTTATTCTATGCACTATTCAAATGTAAAGAATATTTAAGCTTTTAAGAGAATATCTGGAAGAAAGGGAGTTTGTTAACTGTGAATGGACAATTCCATACATTGCAAAACCCAAAGAACATATAATTTAAGAAAGGAAAGATCCAATAATTTAGATTTTCATCTTAGAATGTAATATTTGGCATTAAATTTATATTTTAATTTTCCAGTATTTTGTTAGTTTTATGAATTAGAGTAAGTTAATAAATAAGAACATATGATAATTATTTTATGATTATCAAAATTGTGATGCAATTTCTTTTCATCACTTTGTTGACAAGTATTTTGGGTTTCCAACCAATGTTAATGTGTCTTATATTAGACATTAATAATACAAAACTGCTACTTATATCTGAGTATATTAAACTACTAACTATATTCAATATTCTCAGAATTAACATTTTACTTTTATCTTAAAGTTATACAATCAAGAAAATTGGAAAAAGAAAATCATGAAATATTTTTCAGGTTTACTGCCATTTTCTTAAAAGTATTCTCTTTTTATTTCAAAAAATTTCTTCCCTTATGTTTAGTTTTTCAATAGGAATTCCACTTTAGAATCCAGAGTAAGTAACTGCTCCTGAATTTAAGAAGTAAGCAAGTGAAATGACTGAAACATAACACAAAGAAATACAAGTATGCATCATTACAAGAGGCAATTTGTAAAATTTTGTTTCTGTCTTTCTCTTAGTACTTTGTAAATTTTTATAAAATTTTTAGAATATATAATTTGTATAAAAATTGCTGTAACTTATTAATGAAAATCATATAAAGGGACATTCCAGTGAAATACATCCTGCAAAGCTCAAAGAAATATTTAATAACAAAGTTTGACAATAGTATTGATATGTGATAAACTTAAAATGTTTTCTATAATGCTCTGCTGACTGGTATGTGAAAACATTAAACACAACATGATACTTGGCATTGTAATATATGAAAAGTCTTCTGCAGTGGAGAAAATGATATGATTAGTGGTATAATTCTAGTTTGATATTCCTATATTTTTACTCTTCTGGAATAGATTTTATCCTTAAAAATTATTTTTTGGAGGTAGCAAAGTCTATTATGATGCCAGTGTGAAGGAGTAGAAATATACCCCCATTAAGTGTTACTGTGAGTGGACATTATTAGGCCCCCTCCTCTTTTCCCCTTGCTGACTAGATGTAACTATGACCCTATGTCTGATTATTGCTGTTAATAATTTAGTTATATTTTATTCCTGCAGATCATATTTTATCCACAGAAGGATTTGATCTGCATTTGCCTGGGGTAGCCTGAATTAAGGATGCCCTTAGTTCAGAAGTCTCTAAGTGGACCTCCCATCACTGTTTCCTAATCCCTGATTATTTTACCTCTATCATTGTTTTACAGCTGTATAAAATAGATCTCATGCAACAGAAACTCTCAGACTCTCAGACTCTTTGGACCACAAAATAAAACAGACAGGTTTCTAAGAGTACCTGTGATTTTCCTATTTGAAAAATAGACACAAGAGGATTAAAAAATAAAAGTACTGAACATACCTTCTGTCTATGATTTGCACTAACCTATATGTTTTTAGTTGTTGTTTTAGTAAATCATTAAGTTTATCAATACAAAAAGTGTGCTGTGAAAACATAAACAGAAGGAAGATTTTATTCAAATCTATTTCAATAAAGGAGAAAAATGAACTCAGTCTGCACTCAATGAAAACAAAGGATTGAAGAATTTTGAAGATCTGAGGTAGTAATCTTTCTCATAAAGTTCCGAAGGTACTCTCACAACTTGGAGAGCAAGGCACCTGCTGAATTTACAGTCTTGCCTTTTTACAGAATCTGGAAGATGTGGTCACTTTTATTTTTAAAGAATGACTTATATTTAATTTTATTGAAATTTAAGTTATATATTATATATATATATCATATATATTACATATATCAGTGGTTACAATTCAAAGTAATGGTTTCCAGGTCCTTGAGAAAGAAATATGTAACAAATATAACTATTTCTACAAAAGGAAGGAAAAACTGCCAATAATTATTATGCAGATTTCATTGCTTTTAAATGTTCCTTATGAAAATTATATTTGGAAAGAGAGTAGGTAGTATTCCAAATGATAGGAGGAACAGTATTATTTGGTTTTGATTTATTTTTATTCTTGCTAAATTAATGTCTTAAATTGTAGTTTTTATTTCCAAAAATCTTCAGTCATAATCAAGCCATCTTAGTCATCTCGTTCATTACATAACTAAAACATCCTATATGGAAACTAAGAACCTAAAATTCTACTTTGGAATTTATATGAACAATAAGGTGCCATTCATAGACTGCTGTATGTTTTAACAAGCACTATGCATCTCTGTCTGATTAGTCACAAGATAAATGTTTCCTCAAAAGAGTTACATAAGAAGTCTTTTATTCCTTTTGTGGATATCATGACTATTCTGCTGAATGTCTTCATTGTGTAAAGAAATTTAGAAAGTCATGGGTAGATTCTGTTATGCCATATAAACATTCATAACTAGTAAGTACTGAGAACTGTATTCTCAGAGTTTTAACATCTTATTGAAAAGTCAATTGGATTTCTGAAGCTTGGGAAATGATAAGAGAAAGGTGAAAGGGAGACATTGTGCTAATGACCCTAGAGAGTTTGAAAAATGTTACGGTCATGTCTTCTGAGAGGATCTCTGAAAATAAGATAATAGGTACAGCTAAATCTGTACAGAAAGGATCTTGCTATCAAGTTCCTGAGAGCATGGCAATCAAAAGATGAGACAGTTACCCAGAAATGTTATCTACTTCCTTCAAACCCAGGCTGTCCCTGTAATGCCAGAAATAAATTAGTCAGTGGCACTTTTCTTTCCCCTCTTCTCTATTAAAATTAACAAAAATTGGGATAATGTATAAGTGATTAAATTGATGTATCATGAAAGATATATAAAGGGTAATTCATGAAATTACCTAACATGGTATTTGGGAAATGGAACATCAGATATATTCATTCATTAACATCCTAACTCACAGTTTTGCTATCTGCTCAGTCAATGGCTTTAAATCAATGCATGTCATTTCTTCATTTCAGTAATAAATATATAATCTTTAGTTATTTCTATCAACCAGAAATGTGATGTTTCATATTCCAAACTACAACTTATTTGAATAGTGAAAATTCAATCCTGATGAAAATAGGATGGAGGCAAGAACAAACTCAGTTACATAAAGCTATCACTCTTCCATTTATGAATTAATTTTTAAGTTCTCTAAGTTGTGTTTGTTTCTGTTTGAATATGTGTATGAACAAATTTGTATAATTTGTTGTGTATCTTGTATATTCTTATCGTGGAATTCCCAAAGTTATTCAAAAAAAATCTCTTTTAAAAGGTCTATTTTAATTGGCTAGTATAAATACTTATATAAATTTAATATTTAAACTCTGAAAATATTTTTTAAATACAAAACATCTAATACCATGAATATATGAAAGTATTATAAAAACTCAAACCTTTTATATAGTTCATAACATTTGGCAAAGCACTGTAGTTCATTTCTTTTCATTAGCATATGATTTTGAAGGACAATATCTATATTCATCTTTAGAATATATACATACATGTCCTTCACTTTCCATCTCCAAAGAGTCTACATTCGTGTTTCCTACCATTCTCTTTTGTTTTTGTTGGGGTTTTTTTCATTAGACTGATGTATATTGTGACTTTATTCTTTATTTATTGTTTATTGGTACATTTTAGGTGTGCAATACAACTACATTCATCACTGGGAACTTATACCTTTACATGATAAATTTTGTTTCTTATTTCTTCCTCATTCCCTTGCCCTCTCTTCAACCCCTCCACCCCTCCCTCTTTACAAAGACTTTGTCTACATTTTTTCTTTTCTCATAATTTTTTCCTTTGCCTTCTTTCCTTTCCCCTATGCCTCCCATTTCTCGACCCCTTTAGACCTTTTCATCCTGTTTCACATCATCAACCCTATATTTTGATCCTTATTTACACTTTTAGTTTCTCACACCAGAGAAACTATTTGGTATTTACACATGTGTGTCCAATTTATTTCACTTAAGAGTATCGCCTCAATGGGCATCGATTTAGCTGTAAATGTCTCTAGTTTCTCATTCTTTATGGCTGAGTAGTACTCAATTTTATTAAAAAAAAAACCACATCTTCTTTATCTAGTCTCCAGAAATATACAAACATTTCTCAGACAAAGAAGTAAACACGGCCAATAAATGTATGAAAAAATGTTCCACATCACTGGTCATTGGAGAGATGCAGATGAAAACCATACAGAGATTCCACCTCACCCCAGAAAGAATGGCTGCTATTAGGAAATCAACCAATAGAGTCCCGCAGAAGATGCTGAATCAGCCCGATGCAGACAGGCAGGTCTGTGCATGCCCCACCAAGGTCCTGAGTCAGGCAGAAGACACCTAATCACCCTGCTGCAGACAGGCAGCCACCTGGTTCCACACTACAAAGACACAGAGGACACCAGACCACCAGACCAAGGTACTGAGTAACACTGCTCCCTGCCCAGAGATAGGGGCTTCAGAGCCGCTGTCCCACTGCTCCTGGTACAGAGGAAGGGGCTTCCCAGTCACCATCCCGCCCGGTGCTCACAGCCCACAGGAAAGGGCTATTGGGTCACCATCCCTACCGCAGCTCATGGCCAGTGGCCCACCTCACCCAGCTCAGAGGAGGTAATCCATGCAGGGGCTAACAGCCTCCCGCCCAAGTTGAAATGAGAAAACACATAAATAAGTCTCAAAACCAGACTTCCAGATCACCTACAGCAATCCCAAAGGGAAAAGAGATGTAACACTCTGATACTCAACCACCTGGACCCACTGAACTGGCAACAAAAGAGGATCTGTGAAAAATGAAATCAGAAATAATTTCTCAGATAACAGGAGAAATTGTTCCCCTAGTGCAAGACATGATTAATAACGCTGAGGAACATGATGGAATCCCAACATAAGAAACAAATGGAATCCATAAAACAGATGCAAACAGATTTCCAGGACATGAAAATCTCCATTGAAAGTCTACACAGCAGAATGAGCCAATGTGGGGACAGAATTTCAGATATAGCAGATAAGATTGCAATTAGTGACCAGGAAAAGAAAAATTGCTTCAAAATTATAAGGGAACATGAGAAAGCAATCCAGCAGCTGCTAGATGATGCAAAGAAGACTAACATAAGACTGCTTGGGCTCAATGAAGAAACAGGAGAGAGTGTAGATGACATAAAAAATCTCTTCACAGAAATAATGGCAGAAAACTTCCCAAGCAAGGGAAAAGACTTGACATACAGATAAGTGAGGCATATAGGACTCCAAATAGCCTTGATCAAAATAAATCTACACATAGGCATATAATTGTTAAGATTCCAGAAAC
>NW_004624789.1:346731-364687 GCF_000247695.1 Heterocephalus glaber | reverse complement strand
GTTTAGCTCTTTTGTTTCCTTGGTTAGAATTCTTAAATATTTACTTTTCTTGAAGGTATTGTGAGTAGTAATTTTTTCTCCAATTTCTCAGTGGTGGCTTCATTATTCATGTACAGAAACACTGTTGAATTTTGTATGTTGACATTGTATCCTACTACATTTACTACATTACTGAATTTAGTCATTAGTACTAAGTCTTCTGGTGAAAAATTTGAATCATCCATAAAAACAATCAGGACATCTACAATAAATGATAGTTTTACTTCTTAATTTCTATACATATCCCTTTTATTTCTCACTTTTGTCTGATTTCTTTTTGGCTCTCTCCTTTTCCTCCATGTTTCACCAGGTTCAGTCCACAGCTTCTCTGGGGCTCTCATTGCAGTTGTCTCCAATGCTGGCTTTCCTATTTCAGGTGGGAGGGACAGAACATAACAAAGACTATTCCACAAGTCTGGAATCTATGGTACTGTCTCTCCCCCAGGATGTTAGAAAGAAATTTCCAATGTTATAGTTGCTGGATACACGCTGTAGGGTGAGCTGCAGACTAGTTGTATCCTCACTTCCCTTTCTCAACAACTCTGGAATTTAATCTAGTGAATTTTTTCTTCAGGTTGATTCTCTATATCTGGATATGTTTGTCTCTCTTGTTTCAGAATACTTGTATTATTCAGTAGCTCTCCTCTAATATTCTGCTGCATACCTCTGTTTCTAATAAGCCATTTGAGAATCTCCTGAGAAGTCATACTGTTAATACTAAAGATGAGTTTGAAGAAAGATCAACTGGCTTTGGGTATTTTCGTGGATGACATCGGTAGAAACAAATTGCTCACATTTGGAAAATTGATACATGGCATAACAATCATCATCCCAGGACCCAGTAGAATTAAAATTAAATAAGAAAATAAAAAAACTCTTCCCTTATCATGTTTTATTGTGATATATTTCATTATTTTTCCAAAATATTGCTGACTCCAACTGGAAAAGTTTAAAATATGAAAAAAACATTTGGGATAACTACTTTAGTTAGCAACACATCAAAATCCCAGCACCTTTTAGCAATAACTTATTCTATTTTATTATGTTGTAGCTTCTCTGAAGGAAACCATCATGTTCTCCCTCAGGTTACATGGTGTGTTTGTGGTTAGATACTTGAGTCATCTTAAGGTTTTTCAGAGATGGACCCTGAAGCAGATTGACACATATGGTGACTACTGATGCTCATTATTGTGTAATAACTCTTCTGGTGTTATCTGCCAATCACCTAAGATCACTTGTGGAATTATTTTTACTTCCAAGAGTATGGCAACTGAACTCTCAAAGAGAATGTAATTGTAACGAGCAAATTATTCTAAGTGACACAGAGCTTTCACTTCTTTAAGTACTGGACCCAGATAAGTGTACACAGTCATCTTTCCTAATATCTTGTTCTGCAAAAGGCAGATTTGTCTTGTTACAAAGCAAAGTGGCATACAGTTTTCAATAGGAGAAATGTAAAAGAATTCAAAGTTTTTAATTTTTCATAAGAAGTAACACTATGTAATCACTCTAAAATAAACATTAAATTCATATAAACAACTAAGAACAAAGATCATTCAGTGTTTCAAAAATTTAGTTTTCATTCGAAAGAAAGTAAACATTTATATCAATGATCTATAAAATATCCATTTCAAAAACTGCACCTGTAATTGAATAAATCAAATGAATTTTTCTACCTGTCCAATTCCACCATTGTTAGAGTTTCTGACCACATACAAAAATTAATTTGTATGAAATAAAAATACTACAAAAATAACTCACAGTTATTCTAAACTCCAAATTATATTTAAATATTTAAAACATTAATAATATTTCCTGTCTTTTTTAACATTAAAAGAGAATTGATAGGTACCAAGGAAGATTATTCAAATATCTTCTTATGCTCTCTAAAAGAGATCTTGAAGAGATCTTTCAAATAATATATGTTAGTATATATGTAGGTTAAGAAAAAAACTAATCATGTTCTAGAACATTTTAACAAGGAAATATTATGAGACATGTCTTAAACTTCACTTTGAATGAAATGGAAAATGAAATTATTGAATTTATACCATTATACATCAGTGGTACAATTTTGACAACTTGGAAGTACATTAATAAGCAATATCAATTGTATTAAAATCAGATAAAAATTTTGGATTAAAACATGTTTTATGGGAGAAACTGTTGTGGACCAGAGTGGCTCAGCTGTAGAAACTTCCATTCAGGGCCCTGCCCCAACTGTGGCCACTTAGGCCCACAAGACCAGAAAAATATCTGCTAGGAAAAGAGCTACACAGGAACAAAAGCAACAGCCAGAGGCCTGCCAGATACCATTGGTAAGTGCACACAGAACCTAGCCAGAAGCCTACCCAGACACCAGTGACTGAGTGCTCAGCCCTCAGCCAAAGGCCCTCCAGATAACAGCTACATAGGGGAGACCCTAGCCAGAGGCACACCTAGATACCATCCCAAGTGTGCACAGACCCCAGCTCGAAGCCCACCCAGAGAAGTGGGGATCTCAGCTCAGATCCAGAGGGCAACTATTCTGAACCCAGGAATTGGTACACTGGTGAGCAGCAGAGAAAAGGCCACTTGGTGGCTTGCTGAAAATTAAAGACCACTGGGAGTGCAAAAAAATTGCCTCAAAAAAGGCATAGCAGCCTGTATCTGTTGAAATGAGCAAACACAGAAATATGTCTCAAAACCAGACTTCCAGATCACCTAAGGCAACCTAAAAGGGCAATGAGATGGAACAATCTGATACTAAACCAACTGGATTTCCTGAACAGGCAAGGAAAGAGGATCTGGAAAAAATGAAATCAGAAATAATTTCTCAGATAATAGCAGAGATTGTGCCCATAGTGCAAGATATGATTAATAATCTAGTGCAGACACAGATAAAAAAATAGAAGAGCTGAGGAACATGTCAGAATTCCTAACAAATGGAATCCATAAAACAGATACAAACAGATTTCCAGAAGATTAAACACTGCATTGAAAGTTTACATAGCAGAATGAGCCAATGTGAGGTCAGAATTTCAGATATAGAAGACAGGATTGCAATTAGTGACCAGGAAAAGAAAAAAATTTCAAAACCATGAGAAATCAATCCAGCAGCTGCTAGATGATGCAAAGAAGAATAACATAAGACTGATTGGAGTCAATGAAGAAACAGGAGAGCGTGCAAATGACATAAAAAACTATTCACAGAAGTAATGGCAGAAAACTTCCCAAAGCTGGGAAACAAACCTTGAAATACAGATATGTGAGACATATAGGACTCCAAATAGCCATGATAAAAAAAATCTACACCAAGGCATATAATAGTTAAGATTCCAGAAACCCAACAAAGAACAAAATTCTACAAGCAGTTAGATAAAAGAAACAAATCACATACAAATGAAAGTCCACCAGATTCACAACAGACTTCTCTGCACAAACCCTCAAGGCAAGAAGAGCTTGGAGTGATGTATTTCATGCCCTAAAGGAAAACAACTTACAACCCAGACTGATGTACCCCACAAAATTAATTATCTTTCAAAATTGATGGAGAAATAAGATACTTTCAAGACAAAGAGCATGTGAGGAATTTAATGAGTACCAAACCAGAACTCCAAAATATTTTAAAGAGTATTTAAAAGACAATGAGGATCACAACCCCAGGAAGCCCAGCAGAATGAATCTATAAGGCACAACAAGAAATTAAATGCAAAGTGTCAGAATCCAACAAAAGGAAAAAGTCATGACAAGGATAAGTCAACAAATATCTATTATAACCATCAATGTTAATGGTCTCATTTCACCAATCAAAAGAAATAGACTGCAAAAATGGGTCAAGAAGCAGGATCCAACAATATGCTGCATACAAGAAACACACATAACCCCAAAAGAAACTCATAGACTGAAAGTCAAAGGGTGGAAAATAAGACTCCAGGTGACATGAAACCCCCCAAAAGCAGGAGTACCTATCCCATTTGCAGATAAAATGGAATTCAAGCTAACATTGTTTAAGAGGGACAAAGAAGGACACTACATTCTTGTAAAGGGAAGATTCCAAGAGGAAGAGATGACAATCATAAATGTATATGCACCAAATACCACTGTGCCCAACTATGTAAAACAAATTCTAAACAACATGAATAATCAAATAAGCACTAATACAATGGTAATAAGGGACATCAATACTGCACTTTCACAAATACATAGAACAACTAGATAGGAAATAAACAATGAAATACTAGAACTCAATCAAACAAACTCTTGAACAAATGAACTTAACTGATGTTTGCAGAGTGTTCCACCCCACAAAATCAGAATACACATTCTTTTCATGGGTTTTCCTCCAAAGCAGACCACATACTTGCTCATAGAACATGTTGAAGTAAGTGTAAAAGAATTTGTTATACTCTGTTTATTATCAGACCATATTGTGATGAAATTGGAGATCAATAGCAGAAGAAACTGCAAAAATTTCATAAACACATGGAAATTGAACACACTTCTGAATAAACAGTGGGTCAGAGAGGAAATTAAAGAAGAAATCAGAAAGTTTCTACAATTAAATGAAAATGCCAATACAATATATCGGAATCTATGTGACACAATGAAAGCAGTCTTATGAGGGAAATTCATAGCAGTGAATACTCATATTAGGAAAACAGAGAGAGTTCTAATAAACAACCTGATTCTGAACCTCAAACTCTAGAAAAAGAAGACCAGAACAAACATAAAGCTCATACAAGGGAAGAAATTATAAAGACCAGAGCAGAAATCTATGGAATGGAGACAAGGAGAATGATATGAAAAATCAATGAAGCAAAGAGTTCATTCTTCAAAAGAATAAACAAAATTGACAAAACCTTAGCCAAACTTATCAAGAAAAAGACCCAAATCCATTCAATTAGAAATGAAAAAGCTGAAATTACAATAGCCCAAACCGAAATCCAGAGGATCATCAATACCTACTTTGAGAACCTATATGCCAATAAGATGGAAAACACAGAAGAAAAGGACAGATTCCTAGATATGTATGAATTATCAAATTTGAATGAAGAAGACTTGAATATTCTAAACAACCTGATATCAATCAATGAAATTAAATGTAATTAAAAACTTACAAACTAAGAAAAGGCTGGGGCATGATGTCTTCGTTGCTAAATTCTACAAGACATTTAGAGAACTATTCCCACTATCGCTTAAACTCTTCGATGAATTTGAAAGGGAAGCAATACTACCAAATTTATTTCTGGAAGCAAGCATCACCTTGATCCCAAAAGCAGAGAAAGACTCAACTGCAAAAGAGAACTAAGTGCCAATGTTACTAATGAACATAGATACTAAAATCCTTAGAAGATACTGGCAAATAGAATGCAGAAGAGTGTCAAGAAGATCATATACCCTGACGAACTGGGATTCATCCCAAGGATACAGGGATGATTCAACATACACAAATCAATAAATGTAATATACTATATTAATAGAACCAAGGACAAAAACCATATGATCACCTCAATAGATGTAGAAAAAGCATTTGACAAAATTCAACACACATTCATGATAAAAACCCTACAAAAAATTGGAATAGATGGTCTCTACCTCAACCTGATAAAAACAATCTATGAAAAACCAACAGCAAATATCATACTAAATGATCAAAAACTGAAATCCTTCACACTAAAATCAGGCACAAGGCAAGGATGTCCACTATCACCACTCTTGTTCAAAATAGTTTTGGAAATATTAACCACAGGGATCAGATGAGAGAAAGAAATAAAATGAATGAATATATGAAAGGAAGAAGTCTAACTGTCATTATTTGCAGATGACATGATATTCTACATAGAAGACCCAAAGAACTCCACCAAAAGTCTGCTAGACTTAATAAGCAAATGCAGTAAAGTTGCTCTATACAAGTTCAACACACAAAAATCTATAGCTTTCCTGTACACTATAAAGGAACTGGAGAAACAACTCCCTTAACAATAACATCCAAATAAATGAAATACCTAGAAATCAACCTAACAAAGAAATCAGAGACATCTACTCTGAAAACTGTAACACTCTGCAAAAAGAGATGAAAGAGGATATCAGAAAATGGAAAGACATCCCTTGCTCCTGGGTAGGAAGAACAAACATAGTAAAAATGGCCATACTTCCAAAACTACTATATAGACTCAATGCAATCCCAATTGATATTCAAACAGCATACTCCACAGAGCTTAAGCAAACAATCCAAAATTTCATTTTGAACAATAGGAGACCTACAATAGCAAAAGCAATTCTTGGCAACAAAGTTAAGGTAGGAGGTGTCACAATCCCCAACTTGTAACTATACGGGAAAGCTACTGTGATAAAAACAGCATGATACTGGCAAAGAAACAGACCTGAAGACCAGTGGGAAAGATTACAAAATGCAGAGACAATTCCAGACCCACTGAGCCACCTCATCTTCGACCAAGGAGCCAAACACTCGCACTGAAGAGATGATAGACTATTTAATAAATGGTACTGGAAAAATTGGGTTTCAACTTGACAAACATTAAAACTAGACCTGTATCTCTCACCATGCACTAAACTAAAAGCAAAACGGACTACAGCTTTAAATATTAAAACAGAAACACTAAACTGGCTGGAAGAGAGGCTTGGTAGAACTCTTGAAGACATTGGCATAGGAAAAGATTTCACAAACAAAATCAGTTGCAGTGGCACATGAACTAGCACAAAGTATCAACAAGTGGGATCTCTTATTAAAAATCTCTGCACACAAGAAAAACCATCAACAGCATGAAGAGACAACATACAATGTGGGAAAGTTTTTTTACCAGCATTTTCTCAGACAAAGGTCTACTATCTAGAATATATAAAGAACTAAAACAATAAGAGCTCCCAAATTTAAAGACCCAATCCAAAAATGGGCATCTGAAATGAACAGACATTTCTCAGACAAAGAAGTAGAAATAGCAAATAAACACATGAAAAAATGTTTAATATCACTGGTCATTCGAGAGATGCAAATGAAAACACTGCTGAGATTCCACCTCTCCCCAGAAAAAAAATAGATGCTATCATGAAATCAACTAATAACAAATGCTGGTGGAAGCGTGAGGAAAAAGGAACCCTTCTCTCCTGGTGGTGGGAGTGTAGACTAGTGCAACCACTGTGGAAATCAGTATGGAGATACCTCAAAGAACTAGGATTGGAAGTCCTATTTGACCCAGCTATTCCCCTGCTGGGTATCTTCCCAAAAGAATTAAAGGAATCATACAGCAGAGATATATGTGCACCCATATTCATAGCAGCACCGTTTGTAAGAGCTAAAACTTGGAAACTTGGAAACAACCCAATTGCCCATCACGTGGAGACTAGATAAAGAAAATGTGACTTTTTATATATATAAATGGAGTACTACTCAACCATAAAGAATGAGAAATTAGAGGCATTTATAGCTAAATGGATGCACATTGAGATGATACTCTTAAGTGAAATAAATAAGACACACATGTGTAAATACTGAATAATTTGTCTGGTGTGAGAAACTGAAGTTATAAATAAGGATCAAAATGTATAATAAATAATGTGAAATAGGAAGAAAAGTTGCAAAGGGCATGTGGTAGGGGTAGGGGAAAGGAAAGAGGGGAATGGAATTAATATGAGCAAATCAAAACATGGAAACAAATTTTGTGTAAATAAGGAGGGGTGGAGAGGTTGAAGGGAGGACAGGGGAAAGGGGAAAATAAGAATCAAAATATATTTTTTGAATGTACAAATCTATAATGATGAATGTCATTATATTTTATACCTAAAGTGTACCAATAAAATTAATTTTAAAAAACATGTTTTATGGAAGCATTTTTATATTTTTTGTTATGAGTATTTTTAGAACATATGAGCATTTTTAGAACATATGAGCTATTTGGAATCACAATAGAAATATGAAATAACAAAAAATGAAATAGCTCTGAAATAAAATATAAAGAACATATTTATTTGAGGAATGTGTTTACAAGATGACCAGTTATTATGGAAACTTGAAAGGGTATGAAAGTTAAATTAAATTCAAATTATTTTCAATAACTGAAAGATGGGGGTAGCAAATTATTCTCAATATGTCAAAGATGGGATATATGTGGGTAGCAATAGCAACTTTTTTTAAAGACACAGATTCTGTGTCTATTTAGTGACTTGCTCAGGTTCTATGAATCTTGTCTAATTTTAAATGAGCCAACACAAATATGTTGTCAGAAAATATTACATAAAGTTTTAGGAGTTGGACAGAAAGATAAAATATGATAATTTTAAGTTAAAAAGAAATGAAAATGGGACCCTTGGCACCTCTGCAATCCTGAGCAAGGAAGAGAATAGGTCAGTTCACAGCAGACCCCATGCACCTCTCCACCGATGTAAACCACCAGGCCCACCCCATATTTAAGGCATCACTCTCTGGATGAAAGCACGTAGGAGAACAGAATAGGTAGGCCTGCACTGTACCACTGGTGGCCTTCCCCTGATGCAGGCAGGCAGACTTGTGCACGATTCTCTCAACCCACCCCTGACCAAATGGTGAGACCATCCACCCACTCCAAGCTGGGTCTACATTATGCTTGGCCTTGACCTGGAGCAGCAGAGGTAAGGATTATCCAAATGACCTGATTCTGAATGGAGAGTACACCTGGGAAGAGAAGGGAGAAACCAGACCTGACTGTCAACATCACGTCCAACAGTCCACTACAACCCCCATCCCCATGGCCTACACAGAGCAGACACTGGAAGACAGATTGGGTTCCCCACCTACCAACAGGAACAAGGACTTGGATGGGAACGGCATTCTGTGTTAAACAGAAAGAGGCTTCTGGTGCAGGGCAAGTACCACAAAACTTTACAGGCCTATAGCTAGCTAGGCAGAAAAAATCATGACTGGCTCGATCTCAAAGCTACAGATCCTGGAAAGAGACCATCCATTCAAAAGCACAGGAATATTTATTTGGACTCAATCCTTTTTGAATTTTCTGTATGTGATTATTTTTATCTTTCCTTCTTTGAGCTTTTTCAGGATTGGGTTTTTTTCCTCCCCTTTTTCCTCTTTCATTTTCATTTCTCACCTTTTCCTCCACTTTAGATTATTTTCTCTATTTTTTTGTCTGTCATTTCCTGTATTTATTCTGTTTATTGTTTTTCCTCTTTTCCTTATTTGTTCTTTCCTGTAACTGCTTTCTCACCATCTTAATTTTATTTTACTCCCCAATAAGGTCCCCTCTCTCACTGTTCTGTCCTCTTCTCCATCTTACTAATTTCTCAAATCTTGCTTTATTTCATTCTGTAGTTTCCCACCCCTTCTACCATTATTAACATAATTATTAAGCTTTATTAATCTTTAGATAGGTACTTAAATTTATATTATGGCTGTTAAATACTATTCTTAGTAGAGGTATAGTTATTTCATTTAGTAGACATTTACTGCACATCAGTAGCTGATCAATATGTGATTTGTTTCAGGGTTCTTACTGTAATTGTAGATCTCTTTTCTGTGGTTAAGTTTGGTACATTATGGTCCTTTGAGTTGGTCAATACTGCTATTTGTATTTGATTCTAAATTTTAAGCTGATTTTATTACTATAGCCAAGGTGACATAGCTGTTGCTATTGGAATGCCAATAGCTGGGCTGCCTTGGGAGCATTGACCGTACTGCGACCTCTTTCTAGATAAATGGTTTCTGGGCCAAGTACACTGCAACCCCCCGCCCCACAAGGAAATGGAGGCAAAGGCCAATAATTGGCCATGCCCAGAAGACACCACTGAAAAAATAAACACATACAGAGGTCTCCATAGTAGAAAGAAAATCTCCTCTCCTCGATATAAAAACAAATAAACAACAACAAAAAGAAATGTGATAAGAATAATAACAAAATGTCTCCAATACTCCTCCCAAGCTAATCCATGGACCATGGAGGTACAGGAAGCCAAAAGCCACACATCTTAATTTTTCAAAATGATAGCAGGGAAGATAATAAAAAGAGATCAAGAAGGCATCTGACAAGTTCAACAGAAGATATTGTGCCAAACAAATAACACTATCAACAAGTCTACAAAAGACATTAATAAAATCTAGCAGAAGTAAGCAAAATGATACAAGCAGTGCCAAATCCAGTGACCAAGGTGGACAAGGACACCCCATAATGTTTTAACTAGTGTAACTTTCAGTATGATGGCAAGAAGTAGTAGTCACCATATTTCAGACTAGACTTGTAAAAACAAAACAAAGGCACTCCTAAATTGTCTTTGGACAGTAATGAGAATTTGGAATAAATGTTTTCAAAATGAGGAGGGTATTTTTAGGAGAATTTATTTTATTGTAATATATGTGTATGTATTTATGAAAACATTCACAGTATGTGTTAATCATCACTTATATACTCAAAATTTTATAAATATGTTTTCCACAAAGGCAGATTATTATTTTTTGTTTGTTCTTCATCTCAGATTAATACTACAGTGCCTGACATATAATAAATTTTCAAAAGTATTAATTGGGAAATTTTTGAATGAATCTATGAATATCATTCCAAAAACACTATAGCAAGCCATATTCCTGAAAAAAATCCAATTTCATTTATTTGCAGTAATATTAATGCTATCGTGGTGCTAATATTAATCTTGCTATTGGTATTTTATTAAAAATCATTGGTAAATGTCTTTTAATTGGATAATAAACTTGAATTATTAATCAAATTTGATTTTTGCTAATCTTGCACACCACATACACACTGATATAACAAGACATTATTTCTTATAAAATAAACTTTTACCTGGTTAAAAAAGTCTATTTTGAAAGTAACCTAGAACATTTGTATTAGACCACGTTTTTGGTATTAAAGTCACTTTCATTGAATATACGTTTATTCCCCCAGCTACATGATCACTGAATACAGTGATCTAATATTTTCACGTCAAGCTTGGCCTGGAAAATCTGCCTCTTGGTATGAACTAGGTAAACTTAGTGAGGTCTTGTCAACTCAGAATATCTAAGAAGGAACCAGTACTTGGAAAATAAATTCCCTTTGTGCATCATATTCTCCTCCTCCTTCTCCATTTCCCTCTCCCTCCCTCCCTTCTTTAGAAAATTATAGGGAGGATATTATTGAAAGAATTTAAAATCAAAGATACATAAGAAAAATAAGTAATACAATTCTGGCTAATACATTTGAAAATTCAGCAATAATTATTCTATCATACTAAGATAAATAAAATTAAATGAATTTTGTAAAAATGCTAGAATTTAAGTTTAAAATTAAGCTGTTATCATGAGTAATATTTGTCAATTACATTCACTCCATGGACCAGGTATGGTGGTGCAAACAGTAATCCCACCACTTGGAGACTGAAACATAAGGATCACTGGAGTAGGACCTGCCTGGTTTAAACAGGGAGCTCCAGATCGGCCTCTACTACAAGTGAGACCATCTTGTTCAAAAAGCAAGAAATATACAAAAACAAACAAACAAAACAACAAGGAAACAATTTATTCTGTGGATTCTAATATAGGTGATGTACAGGAACAACACATTTATTAATGAATTTGATCACAAAATGGAAATGTCTCTACACCTCATGATAAAATAAGAATTACATTAATGTGTAATTTCCTGGAATGCTCAATTCTTATTTATTGATATGTTATTACTTTTATTATATGTATCCATTTTATTTCAAAATCATAATTGAATAATAAAAATAATAATACTTATCCCTGATTAAGTAATAAATATTATGTCCACTATTATAGGACTCAATTCTCTCCACTCATTAAGAAAAACTCTCTGCTGAAGCAAACTTTATTTATACTCCTGAGAGACCTCTTCTCTGTTAAGACTCAATTTTTGGTTGCCATGTTAATCCTTACTGTGTCAGGTTTTAGCAGGAATCCTACCAATTAAATTCAGTATGTTTCTCCCTACACTTGATGTCTCTCCTTAGCAAATTTTATCTATTCATGTCTTCACCGGAATCATTGGCAATATAAATCAGCAGATGTCCTGAATAAAGTCTTTTTAAATGGTTTAAAATGTCAGAATTATATTTTCTTTAATACCACTTTTTCTGTCTGTATTAGTCAGGTTTCTCATTGCTGGGGCAAAATACCTAATACAAATTAAAAGAGGAGAGGTTTGATTTAAATCATGATTCAAAAGGTAGACTCCATGGCTAGTGGTCTCTAAGGCAGGAAATGTATGATAGAAAGGTACTGCAGACCAAAGATGCTTAGTTCATGCTTAGTTGGGAAGCAGAGGAGGGGAATGATTGCAGAGAGGAAGGTGCAAGAGACCAGATATAGAGACCGAACCAACAAGACACAACCAGAAATATGGACATTGGAAGGATCCCAAAGTCAATTAATTTGACAGCCCACCCTAACTTGTACACCCTCTTTAACCCAATCAAAAAGGTTTTACTAGCTGTATGGGCCACCCTATTTGCCTTACACATTCGATCGAAGTCTTTCTATTGAAAACACTATCACCTAATCATCTACTCAACCTAAGAAATTTTATCTCATAACTGATCAAGAAATATTGAACCTGCATAGGAGGCATGGTCTCCTGAAGGAATGTATCCTTTCCACATGTACTGAACTTCCCACTCTAATGAAACTCAGACCCTACCACCTCAGTGCAGATATTCAACCCAAATACAAGGTTTTACTGGCAAAGAATGGTTTTTATTTACACATCGCCATACTGGCTACAGTTTGAGTGCTATTTCTTGTCACTACATATCAAGATTTGAAAATCACCTAGATTTTCAAATTTTGATTGAGGAGGTGTTTAATCTTAATAATATCGCATCATGTAGTTAATATTCAATTTTATCATTCCATGAAACACATACCATTAACAATAAATCTTTAGAAATGTTTAAATTAAGTATAAAGTCATAAGCAAATAAAATCAGTCTTGAACATATTCACATAAGCAGGATAGAAGAATGGAGTCAAATTTTAAAAATGGGTATTTCAAGACAATGTTATTGTTCATTTATATCTTGGTACATATCAATATCTTTGTCTTGAGTCTTTCATTAGTTTGAATAATTCTTCAAAATACAGCAACAGAATTCTTTAGCTTGAAATAATACCATGGACTTACAGAAAGAAAAAAATGTAAATTATTTACAGTTAACACTTTGATGGCAAAATCTGATACTAAATATACAGTGCAATTATTACCAAAAACATTATGAATCAGTTGGAGATTACTTTTCTTCATGGAGTGTACTCCTTTTGTCCCTTAAAGAATACTACAATGTATTCAGACATCAGTTAGATCCCACTGTATAATCAATGTATACACAATAAAACATTTGCTTTGCCATATGCCAGGGTGAATTTTTGGAGCTCTAGAGTAGAAAATACAATGTTGTGATTTCAGAGTAGACAATCACGTCATAATGGAGCCTTCTCTCATTTTTAGCCAGTATTGATACTTTACAATTACTGAAGAATAAGTTTACATTTTTGTATTATTTTTCAGTTAGCATTAATGTATAAAATAAGAAAATATCTTTCATTGACTTTGTATTGAGTTATAATTTAGTTGTTTTTGTTGTTGAATTGACACTGTTTAATGAAAATATTCCAAGATCTGCAGGTAGACACTTTGTGGGCCAGACAGTGACACAAAACTGTATAATGCGTGCTGCAAGGCTACATACGAAATGAAGGGTTAATGATTCTGCTTTGTAAGGGTCGTGCTTACCACTTGGAAAACCTGAGTCTTGTTTATACAACATGAACACTAAATGATGATGACCTGGTAAAAGAACATAAGACCAGCCTGAATTTGGGTATTCTGGGAGTGACATCCTGGAGTAACCCCAAAGGAAAATTTGAGTCCATTTGATTGACCTGAGTCTTTATGGATAGGTTAGGGGTTTTTGTGGGACAGGCTCAGGTGAGGTGAGGGGAAGGGGGATGTGAGGTGGGGGGAGTGAGATTAGCTGAGTGCTGGTCAGAGCAATGGCTACACTTGTGTTGTGGAGGTGTCATGACCTAGCAGCTGGGACAGGTGTGGCCTGTGTTAGCAGAGAAGGCATTGTACCCTGTGCTCAGGTCTTTCAAAACAGCAATTCCAAGGCTATGGTGAGGGTGGCAGACAAGGGTCATTATGACCTATGGGCCACAGTTTACAAGTCTTTCTGTTAAGAAATCATCCGTTTTATTAATGGTCTAATTTAGAATATACTAGTTGTAAAGGGCTACATCTAATTATCTGTTTTATTTAACCTTCTAAATATCTAAAGAAATTTCATAAAACATGTAGCAAGAGGAAACTTCCTTTTCAGAGAAGGAAAACCTATGTTTACTGTTCTCTATCATTTTCTCTCATACAGCATCAATAGTGAGACTATGCTTCTTGTTACTACAACATTTTCAAACCAGAGGAATAGAGAGGGAAACACACCTGTACTTTGTGCAAAGAAGAAAAATATAGATAAATGTATTCATTTCCTAGAGTCACTATAAAAAAATATTATTGACTGTGTGGCTTGGAAGAATAAAATCCATTCTGTCACAACTCTGAAGTCTAGAAGTCCAAAATTAAGATGCTGAAAATGTGGCTTTCTTCAGAGAGGTAGGAAGGAATATTTGCTGTCCTGCTTTAGTTTCTGGTGACTTAAATCCCTGTTAGTTTCTAAATAACCTTCCCAGGTCTCCACATCTTTCTTCTGTGTGTTTCTCTTCATCAACATTTCCCTATTTTTACAAGGACATGATCAAAAGGACTTTAGAGATCTTCTTAAATAACTCATTTTAACTTAACTATTTCTATGTGGTCTTTATTTCTAATTAAGATTACATTCATAGGTCCTGGTGGTTCAGGTTCAATATGGTATTAGATGGCACAATTCAGTGCATAATCTATGACACAGAGAAAAGAAAACACTTCTAGGTAGTACTTTCTGATTTAGTTTTCAAAATCTTCAGGGATAAATCAATAAATTTTATGAAAGATTCAGGGCTATCTGTATTGATTTATGTTTACTACTTTCTAAATTACAAAGAATTTTCCTAGGTAACTGGAAGAGTTAACTTAATAATTTGTTCGGATGTAGTCAGAATTCCAGGGCATAAGTCCTATAACAAAACTTGACCTTCACAATAGGTTTTTAGTGTTTCCATCCCCATCATTTGTTCCCATTTTTACCCAAGTTTACTTTGAATTCTGTTCTGATTTGAACATGTTCAATACAATTTTCCTAGTTGGTTGCAAATATATTGTTGCCTCTGGTGAATAATTAATTATCATTTGTGGATGGATGGTAGTAATTTTTATTCTTCAGGTAAAAGATATCATAGTCCTATTTGCTAATGTCTTTATTTAAATATTTAGTTTAAATATTCTTCAACTCTAAAAAACTTAAAAATTATTTCATAACCACTGGATGGTAGAATATATATTAAAGATGTGGTCTATTATTTTAACTCCTGGATTTTCTTTGATCTGTGGCTGTTATGTAAATCTGAAGGTCTGGGTGAACCTAAACTCACAATGTGTATAAATGTCGGTATTTTTTTAAAAAAAATTCTTTTTCTGTTAGAATTAAAGTATTTAGCTATGTAAAAATTAATAAACAAGATAATGTGTTAAAAATTCAATAATCATTGTAAAACTAGCCTCCCAACTTTCTAAAAGCAAAGAAACTGAAGCTGAAATATGCTGCTCTTTAATAAAAAAAGAAGTTGCAGAAAATACTAGTTTAGAAATGTTATTCTAGAGAATAGAAGTACATATTGCTCAATGGATTTTTTGGGGCAAGCCAAATACTTTCTAAAAATCTATGAAATATTTTATTTGATTTTCATCAATAGAATACTTATAAACATTTTCCTTTCTATTTGCATAAGATAAGGCTTTGTTTTCCATGAAGTGGCTATTCTGAAATTAAACAAGTATTTTAGAGACAAAGTACTCAAAATGTGAAAACTGTAACATTATATATTAAGCTACAGTAAATCATATTTGAGAAATTAAAAAATTAGTTATAATCTGAAACATTTCACTTGAATATAATTTCTAGGACATTTAATTAACTCTAAAACTTTGATCTAATATTAAATTATTACTTAACAGATTAATTTGGAAAACCTGAATAATTTATAAACAAATCAAAACATTGAAATATTGGTCATAAATGGTAATCGTAAAATATATACATTGTTTATTTTTATGTTATAAAATTGTTAAAATGTATCACCAACTTTAAATAATAGAAATCAATGTCTATGTGGTGTAGACTACCATAATTTACATGTTAGAGTGTATTCCTCCTTAATTAAAATGTTTACATGTAGCAGGCCTTCATCATTCTCCTATCTTCATTTTATCTGTGAAATAGAAATTAATTAATTTGATGATATTTTTAGTTAGGAGTTTTAAATTATATCAGAAGCTTTGGCAACAAAAAGTTTGATTATATGTTTACCCAAATATAGTGTATTTTTGTTAAAAATTAAAATATTTCTCCTCAAATAAAGTTCATGGTTGTTTGTTTGATGGTAAAAAAAATTGATAGTGAAAGAGTGAAAGTAAGACAAAAAATTTAAACAGACATAATTAGTGTAGAAAATATATTGAAATTTTGACAATTAAAATCACTTTTACTATCTTTAAAAATAACGTATTTTGCTGGCCACTATTTGATGAACAGAGATGTAAAATTTGTGTTTATCTCTTTTAAATGATTATCTTTTTGAACTTAATTTGATACTAATAATGAGTTTAAAATGTTATTCTTTACCTCCCTGGGAATCTCATCAAAGAGCAGAATCTGTATCACCTCAGCATACTTTTCTGAGCTTTGTGTTAATGTTATCAACTTAGATGACTAGAAGAATTTTATCCTCACATTCACAAAAACAAGCTATCCTCATATTCATGTAATCTTATTTATGTTAAAATAATGTACTGTCACTTTAAACAGATAACCAGTGGTTGTTTCAGGCTTCTCTGATGTACTATAAACAAATGAATTCTGCATATTGAATGCTTTTGTAAAAACTCCACCAGAATTGTGTAAGTTTATAATGATGTAAAGTAGTTAATTTTAATACTATATTGAAATATGACTGTCCTGTGTATTTACATAAGTAAAAATTATTGATAGGACATAAAACAAACTTTCATTCATAAATATTTTTAGCGTTAGGAAAATATCACAGTACCTTTTGCCATCCACACATCATCTATTCTATAGTGAAGAGAAATCTCAATGTAAACACTTTAAGTTGTAGGTTATTAGCTGTCTTGTATATAGCATGTGCTGTAAAAAACAAAAATAAAACAATACTGTTTTGTCCTTTCTCAGTACTATGGGAGAAATATGTCCCCTATACTACATGATTGGTTTATTAAATAACTAATGTGTTAATGTAAAGTGACTGAAAGATTCATTATCAAGGTATTTTACTTTTAATTTATTTTTATTACTAAATGTTTGTGATACATAATGACTACCTAAATATTGAGTATTTGGTACATGTACATGACCTGTCTTATTTCTTTTTATGTATCTTTTCATTCCCACTCCCTCTATGGTCTCTTTCCCATTTGCAAAAGATCAATCTCTCTGGTTCCTTTTATCTGTCTTTTATTTTTCTCTTCCATTTATTTATATTTTGGCATCCTCATATAAGAGAAAACATAGGACATTTAAATTATGTGTCTAATTTATTTCACTTAACATTATGGTTTCAAAATACACCCATTTTCCTACAAATGACTCAAATTTATCCATTATGGCAAAATAGTAGTCCACAGTTTATAAATATCACATTTTTGGGCCAGGGATTTAGCTCAGTGGTTCCGCAGCCTGCCCCATAACCGCAAGGACCTAAGTTCGATACCTGGTACCATAAATATATACATATACATATATATATATA
>NW_004624789.1:317479-336178 GCF_000247695.1 Heterocephalus glaber | reverse complement strand
GAAATGTAGATGAATATAATAGTCAAAGAGAATATGAATAAAGTTTAATTTAAAATCCTTGATAATTAAAAAAGAATATTTCCAACAATGATATTTTTATGGGTATGTTGGTTAATTTGTATGCCAGTCTAAACCAGTTTTTTAAAAAATTAATTTTATTGGTGCAATTTAGATATACATAATGATCACATTCATGGTAGGGAATTTGTACCTGTACATAATACATCTTGATTTCTCCTTTTTCCCACTTCCTTCCTTTCCCCTCAACCCCTCTTCCCTTCCTTATTTACAAAGCTTGGTTTCCATTTTAATCCTTCTTTTCTTGTGTTTTTCCTTTCCTTTCCTTCATTTTCCTATCTCATCACCCCAATTCCTCTTTCCTTTGGAACAATTTTTCATATTTCACAGTATCTATTGTATCTATTCTATTTCACAATATCTATTTGGGTCCTTATTTACACTTTCAGTTTTCTCACATCAGAGAGAAACATGATACTTACACATGTGTGTCCAATTTATTTTACTTAAGAATATGGTCTCAAGGTGCATAGATTTACCTAGAAATGTCTGCATTCTATCCTTTTTATGGCAGAGTAGTATTCCATCCTATAAAAGAACCACATCTTTTTAATCCATTCATCTGTTGATGGTCATTTGGGGTCTTTCCAAGATTTAGCTATGACAAACTGTGCTGCCATAAACATGGGTGTGCATATATCACTATGGCATGATGCTTTCAATTCCTCCCAGAAGATACCCAGAAGGGGAATAGCTGGGCCAAATGGGACTTCAAATCCTAGTTTGTGCAGAAATCTCCACACTAATTTCCGCTGTGATTCCATCAGTCTACACTCCCAGCAACAATGGAGAAGGGTTCCTTTCTCTACACAGCCCCTCCATCATTTGTTATTGATTGATTTCTTGATAATAGCTATTCTTTCTAGAGAAAGATGGAATCTGTGTTATTATAATTTGCATCTCTCGAATGACCAGTGATGTTGAACATTTTTTCATATATTTATTTGTCATCTGTACTTCATCTGAGAAGTATGTATTCATCTCAGATACCCATTTTTCAGTGGGTGTTTAAATTTGGGGGGGGCCTTATTTGTTTTATTTCTTTATATGCTCTAGATATTAATCCTTTGTCTGAGGGACAATCAGCTAAGTTTTTTCCCACTCTGTGGGTTGTCTCTTCAGTCTGTTGATGATTTATTTTGCTGTACAAAAGCTTTTTAATAAGATGAGATTCCAGTTGTTGATTCTTTGTAATATTTCCCATGTTACCAGGGTTTTGTCAATGAAGTCTCTACTTATACCTATGTCTTCGAGAGTTCTATCTATTCTCTTCCAGGAGATTTAGTGTTTCTATTTTAATATTTAGATCTTAATACATTTTGATTTTAATTTAGTGCATAGTGAAAGACATGGGTCTAGTTTTAGTCTTCAGTATGTGGAAAGGTAGTTTATTTTTTATTTTTTTATTAAAGAGGCCATTTTTCTCCCAGTGAATATATTTGGCCCCTTTGTCAAAGATAAGGTAGCTGAGTGTGTTTGGGGTTGTTTCTGCATCATCTTCTAATCTGGTCCATGGTTCCTCAGGGTTTTTTTGTTGTTGTTTGTTTGTTTTGTTTTGTTTTGTCTGTACCTAAACCATGGCTTTAACTGAAGCAAGTAAACTACAATACTGTGACTGGCCTCATGCAATAAATTGTATTCCTTGAAAGCAAAGCAAAGACTGTGGTTTCCTGAAAAGGAAGTAATTCTCAACTATAGTGTGCAACATAGAATTCTTGCTTGAATTTGAGATTTACATCAATTGGCCTCGCCTGCAGATTTCAGACTCAAAAGTGCAACAAATCAACAAGTCATATATTCATTTGTATATGCGTGTGTGCATGTAATATATTTAAAACAACTCTTTTACATCTGTATTGTAACTTGAATGCCAGACAACTTGATGATTTGTCTGTAATAGAAAGGTAAGTTAGTTGTAAGTTCATGGCCCCAACAATTGTTTACAAGGTTATATCCTATAGTATGGAAGGTAAGCGAGACATTGAGATAAAATTGCAAAGGTTAAATTCATGAAAGCAAATTATTTCTTAATCTGGTGTACTGCAGAGAAATTACATATATCAGGTCAGAAATTTCATAGTATTCAGAGACCACTTAAATTATTAGAATTGCTTTCTGAAGGAGCTTTGTTTATGGTTGTATAATAATTATAAGGATTTCTGGAATAAATACCATAAGAGTTTCAAAATTTTTTGTTGCACCAATATAGACTATCAAAATATATATTAAATTTTAGTTTTAGCTTTATTTCCTTCAGTTAAACTGAATTAGAATACAATTTATCAAGCAATGTGGCCAAAACTGGATAAAATTTAAGTATTTATACTTTGAGTTCTACATTAATATTTCAGAACATGCAATGAGTAATACAATAATTTTTTATTGATGTTCAATATCAGGAAAAGAATATTGTCAATTTTAAACTTGTTTCATTTATCCTTGATATTTCTTCTTGCAAATGTTATTATATTTTTCTTTTTTCACAAGAAGCTACTTCATTACTAATTTGTGATCATGCCTAGTAAAATATGGTATTAACTGAAAGTTGGGTAGCAGGAATTTAAACTTGCATATTATTTACAATACATTCTATCCTGTATATTGGGTAGTAGACTCACTGGTACACATTTACTAAGGACTTTATTTTCTCTAGTTAATAACCTACAGGATGATGATACAATACATATTCATATAAAGATCCTATTAAAGAAGAATGAGTAAATAAGAATTATGTAATTTTCTTTCTCTGACATAATAGTTTAAATTAAATATATTAAATATCATCACAAACTTCTTTGAATAGAAAATTTGAAGTTCTTTTTCTTTTACCTAGATGTCAAACACAAGAACAATACAGAACTTCCAAATGAATTACCTATAAATAGATTTCACCCTGTTCATAATGTATTACCGTGACAGAATTACTTTATTTATCATTCAAAATGAGTGATGATACCTTATGATTTTTCTATAAATCACAGTTTTTGAAGAAATTTTATGCAAATGAAGAGGGATTCAATGCTGCTATTTTATGAAGTTACTAAATCAGGAATCATATTGACAGGTACACATTCTAAAAGTACATTGGTATAATACTTTATACCTTGACTGACTTTGTTATTTTGTATCATTTTATAATACTATGTAAATTCAGAGTAGTGTTGGTGTAATACAGTACTATAGAGGATAGCCTGAAAAAATTGTGCGAATTATATTGGGGGGTGCTTCATTAGTTAAAAGCATTGCTATTGTTTACCTCTTATTATTTCTCACAAAATATTGGCTTTTGTATATGGAATTCTATCTTAAATAATTTCAAAACAATGTTCTCATCTAATATATGAACTTTTATAAATTTTTAAATATAAAATTTGTAATTATTTACAGATTCCTAAATTTTTTAAATATAATAATATTGAAAAGTACACAATTTAAGTATTAACTGAAACTAGAGTATGTTTGGTAACTTGGATAATGTATGGCTTTTAAAGTACATTTCAGTACAGATGAAGATAGTATATGATCTCAGTTTTAAGGGAATTTTAAAGTGTAATATCTAACTGATCTCCATAAATGTACTAACCAATCAGGGATTATCAATTAATATTTTTTCTGCTGTAACACATTTTTTCTGGCCAGTCTCATTTCATAAATAATGCTTTCATGTTACTTTGTCTTACTGTTCTCATACCCAATAAACTTGAAGGACAGGTTGGCCAGGTATCTTCACTAAAAAAAAAAGCCATAATCCACAGAGCTTTACGTAGTATAAAATTGAGTAACATCATTCACATCCTGAAAATTCCTGGATTGATTGATGACACACAGATCTACACTTTTTCTGAAGAAATGCATTAAGATATACTCTGAAGAGTAAGAGGTGAGACATTCTAAAGCACATAGACAGAAGGAAGCAGAGTGTTCAAGGCATAAGGAAAATAATGAAGGGCCACACAAAGAATAAATAACTGTTTTAAAGTGAAGGATTTATACCGCAAGACATAGAAGGCATATTTGTAAACAGAAAATGAGGACACATTATGTTTCCTTTTTGTAATTTTAATTTTTATTAGTTTATGTTTGCAGTACATAATTATTACATTTATCATGGGGAGTTGATACATGTACATACTGTACCTAATTCACTTTAATTCCCCTTCTTCTCTCATTTCTCCCACCTCCTTTCATGTCTTGGTTCCCTTCCCATTTTCAAAGGATACACATGCTTAGTACTAAAGCATCTGTATATGATGGAATTTTGGAAATAAACAATTGTTCTTGTTTATATTTTTAGTTGATGATTAAGTCAAATTTGGCATTTCCCTGTCTAAATGTTTGAGAAAGAAGTTAAGGAGAAGATAAGTACAGTAACAGTATGAGAAATTCCAACAGATTTTTAAAATGTAGTCCTAGCATATGATGATAAAATGACTAGAAAAGAAAGATAGTTCATTAAATATATTAAAAAATATATTCAAATATAATATTGGAAGTAAATATGAAGAAGTAAAAACTTATGATGGCTAGACTTTCAATTTAGGGTTGCCATGAATCAATACATATATAAAATGATGGGATGTTATAGTCAAGATACTTGCTAACAGATTTCTAATCCTGAACCAAATCTTAGAAAATCAGAAGCTCCAATATTAATTCAAAATTCCTAATTGTTATACATTTGCACTTAAAATTTATATGTGACCTGAGAAGCCTAGCCAGAGGGCAGGACAAGGACTAAAATATGTTCAAAATGTTTCCACATGGGAATTTAAAATATTTAATTTGATCTTTGCTTAGTAACAGACTCAGCCTCTGGAATTCAGAAGATTATGTGTAACTCCAAATATCGATTAGGCATGCACTTTCTCTTCTTTCCTTCTCCTTCTGTCTTCTCTCTTTCTCATCAGCCTCACACTGTGTGGACCTTGATGGACAGCCAATTGTCTGGGTGATAGTTAAATTTTCTTTAATTTCCATTTAAGAAAAATAAGACAGGTTAACTTCTGGTAAAGAACAAAGGAAACTTGGAATGTCTGGAAGAGTAAGAGAAGTAGGAATGCCATTTATGCATGAATAAATACACAGATTAGTTACACAGAATAAATTGATTGCAATTTAAAGTTAGTCTTTTGTTCATTTTCATTTTCACAGTGTAATAAGTGGACTAGGCTTTAGCCACTAATCAATAATTATTGCAAAAAATGTTAGTTTATAAAATGGGTAGAGTATTTCTGCTTAGCTGATTAGTTGCATGATGAATGTGTTTATGCCTGTGTATATACCTCTACTTGTGTAGGTGTGTGTCTCTGTAAAATGAAGATTGACAAGTTTTTAATTTTTCTGATAAATACATGTGCACTAATTATTTAGTATTATCCACATATTAAAGAAAAATCACCACAGGCAAAAATCAACTTCATGCTCATCATTTTGTCTTTCAAGTATCTAGTAGTGTAGTTAATAAACTTTTAAAAATGCGAACAAATGCATATTTTCTATCAATAAAAGAATACACCTTTCAATTCTCTGTATATTTTATGAAGATTTAAAAAAATATTTTAATTTAACATGACAAATCCTGAATGTTTTCATTTCAGCCTATAATCAATTTAAAATTTATCCTTGAGATATTCTACATCATTTTTATATATTACCTTATTGAAATCTAGTATATATTTTGCAACGTAAAACTTTGTATATAAAATTCAGATTTTAACTGATACATAAAAACAAAGTAACAATTTGTGAATATCACATAATGTTTCAACACATATATAGTGTAATTAAAAACTTTAAAAAATTAAAATAAAGTTTTCTACATAAGGTAGAAAAGGAAGATAAGAAAAGATTCATCTTTCTGTGCTCAGTTGATTGGGAACAATTCACTAAATTTTCTTGTTTAAATGAATTCAGTGATTAACACAAAGAAGTACATAGGTCAATTAGCAATACCTGCCATGTACTCAAGATATGGATCTGTCTCCAATTTAATTCTTTTAAAAAAGCACTTATTTTGCTGGAACTATTATACAGTGAATAATATTTCACATTTGAAAATGAGGTCCTTGTGATTGGAGGAAATCAGTAGAGAGAGAAACAGTATAATAAAATGTAAGTCAGAAGCAAGACATAGAGGAGAAGAGGAAGGAAAAATTGGAATTATGGAGAATTGTGGAAATATTATAACCTATGAGAACATGAAAGTGCAAAGTGAAATGAACACTACAATATGAAACACTGAGCATTGATAGCAAAAATAGGACAATCTCCTTACCCTGAATTATTTTCCTTGTTATGATTTTAGTTTTTCTCTCTTAACCTGCAATTTAAGAGATCTAGAATTGCCACTTTCCTTCTTTTTCTTCTTAGCTCATTGTATTTTTATTTTAAGATTTATTCTTTATTTGGCTTTCATAACAATATAACAAAATTGCCAAATTTAATACTGGTTTATCATTATACTCAAATACTTTGCAGTACTTCCCAAAGATAACAATCCATTTCTAGTAATATACCTTCTTTATTCATGTTTGAAAATTTACTCTTTTTGATACATTCTGAGAACCCAGTCTCTTTTACTAGGTTATTCCAACTGCTGTCTTATTTTTGTTGACGTTGTTTCTTTGTTTATTTAACTCTACTTGTTGATCTCTCTAGATTTGAAAAGATGCTTCTACTTTGAACATCAATAAAAGCATTGGTAAATGCACAATTCAACTGAATTATTAGGAGTATAGACAGTTACATGTATTCAAGTCAGAACTGTAAACACGTGAATGCACAAAAATGCCTCTTGCATTTAGGAATCTTCAGGGTTAGTTACTTTTTGAAACTGACTTCTAAGTAAAATAAATTTTTCTCGGCATTTAATATGTTGCTTATTTAACTTTACTGTTTAAATAATATATGATCTTTGATGAAATCATGGATTTTACTCCTCTCTGGAAATAAAGAGAATCTTCTCTAAGGAAAAATGATGTACAGTTCCTCATAAATTTTAGTTCATTTTTGTCTACTTTTGGTACCAGCTAAGCAGGAGTTTTCAAATGTGTAATGTATTTATGTACCATTTACAGAGAATCTATGCATATAAAATTGATCTAAAGTAAATTGAAAATTTCTAATTTATACAGTTTTTTGTATGTTTCAGTATTTATTGAAAGTAAACACAGTGTAAATTTTTTGAGGTATTTAAATATAGAAAAAATTTAATAGATAAATTTCATTCATTTGAATATTTAATTTAATAAATTATATCATTATTGACATGAATTTCAAATAATGTAAAAAGTTTTCTCCAGAATGATGCTAAAAGTTCAAGTAGGTTTATTAGTAGGAATAAAAATGCATTATGTACATGCACTGATCTATGATTTGCATACTGCTATCACTACTAAACCAGTTCAGGACATTAAAAAATATTTTTACACATTTTTAGCAAATATAATATAAGCATTTTAATTTAAATGTGTTCAAAGTCACACTGCAAATAAAATAATAAAAATTAAGACAAGTGTGTCTCTATTCATTGTCATGTGTTTTTGTCATTATAGGTTTTTCCCTTGTTAATGATATCATTTAAAAGGATAAAAATATTGAAATACATTTTCTGATAATACAAGGCCTTCCCTGATGAGATAATAAGAATTGTCATTATAAAGAAAATTCACATCAACTAAACCCAAATTATTAACACTTAAGATAATAAACACATCTCCTGAAATATGAATTAAATGTCAGAGGCTTCTGATTAGTCCTTAACTTTGAAATGATGAGTCTTGAAACCTGTGAGGTCTGAGAGCTTTCTGCAGCACTTATTTAAGTATTGTAAGTTGTGCTAATTTCAATTGCAGAAAACAAAACAATCCAACAAAACACAATATTTTACAGTGAAAGAAATCATCGATAAAATTGATTGCTGTGTGGGTGGAATAGTTTAACATTTCATTGAAAGTAGGCATCAAAGAAAAGTACATGAAATAGGCAAGAATAACTGGATGGTAATTGATGAGAAAATGTGATTTTAATTTCATTTCTTTTAAAAAGAAATCTATTTACAAAAAATCTTTATGAAATTAAGAAATCAATAGCACAAACAATACTTAAAAATAAAATATTTGAATGAATAAGCACACTGCCAATGAAATTATAATTTAGTACAATAGTCTTTCAACTGTTTATAATGACATATTTAAATCAGAAGAAATTTTTTGAAACCCTGGCCCTAATATCTATATTAATATAGGAATGAATCAATGACAGGGATACAATCTGAGAACTGTGTTATTAAGTGATCTTGTGACTGTCATAACCTGTACTTACAGAAACTTAGGTATTATAAGCCAATCATTTAATACAGTCTTTAAAAAAATTGAGTCTAATACAGTCTTTTAATTCAATCAAAACAAGAGGGGAAATATAAAATATAAGAACCATCAGGCAGCATAAAAGGATATTATTTTACATTTAAATTTTTTATGTAATCAAAGGGATATATTCTAAAATAATGAAAAAAATATAAAAATTATATACATTAGTAGCATAATCATTTAGTATCATTACCAAGTATTAGGTAACTTATGTAATTGTACGTGATACAGTTTTATATAACTGGCTACATATTAGATTTGGTTAGACCAACATCATCATAAACACATTAAGTAATGTGCTGCACTAAGACCTTTGGTGGTTATGGTATAACTAGGTGCATTTTTCATCTTCATTATACCCTTATGTAACTATCATCACATATGGGTTCATCTCACATTTAATTATGTGGTTCATGAATGTATATTGCAGCCATATATGAATTAAATTTTTACCGTTTCTGTATTATAAGACAAATACAAGGTTGAAATTAATATTTTCTTGCTATCCTCAAGGTTCATGTTATCTTACAGACTACAAACCTATAAGCAGTTTATGAAACAATCTGTTTCTTTGTAATGTTATATATAACTTACCATAAGCTATTTTCTAGGTCTAGGTTCTTTAATCATTGATAGGGACCTCCATCTATTACTGTTTTCAAGACACTAAGGTATGTAAATAAAGTGAATAATTTTTTTTTTCCGCACAAAGATCTCTCTGTGAAAAAAAAATCATCCCCAAATAGATAAGTTAATGGTTTTCCAAAGATATTTAATAGAAGTTGAGCTAATATTAGATAGCAATGGAGATGACTACTGAAAGATATGTAGAAGTGTGTATATTATGACACATGCATTATGGACATCCTTCCATGAGATCAGTCAAGAGTATCAGAAACAAACTGTAATGAAAAAAATGTGACAGAAAGTTTCTTGACCAGATCAGAAATGGTGAAAAAAATTAGAAATATTTTTCCTCCTGCTCAGATTAGAGACTATTCCTTCCCTACTGATCACACACAAAAAAAACGGTTCAATATTTAGAAATTACTGATAAATCAAAAGACAAAACCTCTTAACCTGTTGGATTCAGCCTACAGTCATGGATATAATCTTGCTTATCAAAATAACTTTGACTATGGCATCTTGATGTAAATGAAACATAAGTTTAAAGTGAAGCTTTCTTTATCCCTTATGAAGTTACTTTGTAAACCACACTTTACTGTGTAGTTATTTCAAAAAGGAACATGCCAGTCTAGAGTCAAACAGAATGGAAAATTTACTTTTTTTTTTTGAAAGGGAATTTCCATAAATTTTAATGGTTTACAAACTCATATTTGAAAAAAAAAAAAGATCTGCATTTGACACAATAATCATCATCAGTTTACTGATAACTTCCACCTGTACATTTTCTTAAGTGAAAAAAGTAGTGACTGCAACAAAAGGATCTGGCCAACTGAATGACATGCATACAGATGTGACAATCAATTACTGGACTAGCCATCAAATGTGATGGTAAATGTCAAGAGAAAGATAACCTGAACAGTGCAAGACTGGGGCAAAATATGTCTCAAATTAAAAAAATTCTTCAGTTATTGCAATCTTTAAACTATTTCTAAAAAGATCTATTCCATATTTTCAAACCTTCATCAGAATTCCAATTAATTGTATCTTCAAAAATAATAAATATGTCCCTTAATTCTGTGTTCATGTTTGTATTCAATTTTACAGAAGGGATTCTGCGTTTCTTTTTTCAACCTCTTTGTTTACAATGCCTGAGCAGTTATCCTGGATGTATCAGGCCCTTAAGGAGAGGACATTATCAGATCACTTAGGTATAATTCAGTAAATTATTAGTGTAGTACTATTATAGAGTACTAAATAGTATCTAAGGAGCCTGAAAATGCATATATTCCCCTCAAAATGTCATTTGAGGGCTAAGTAAATAAATGAAATTAAATTGATAAAGGTACCACACAGTTTTAAAGAAAATGTAAATGTAACATACTGATAAGGAAGCTATCACACAGTCTAAAATAAATATATATATGTATATATATATACATACATAAAGTGTCAGTAAATTTATTGCTTTTTAAGATGTCCTTACTTCTTACCAAATAAACACATTTTGTTATTATGGCTAAGAACAAGGTTAAACACGAGACAAATGACTCAATCAGAAAATCTAGAACATATGAAGCTGCCTCAGTGTCTAGAAAATCAGGCCAATCACTAAAAAATAAAAAGAATTTCTGTTGAATAAGGGAGAGAAAAGTATACAACTTTCTGAAGTGAGTCAACAGTGCTATAAAGAAAACATTCAGGAGAGTACATTTAGATAGTGCAATTATGTAATGAAGACAAACTCATTAAAGATATTTTGAAAGCCTGAAATCAAGACTTCAAATGATGTGTACTGGTTAATTGGTCACTCATTCTAGTCAAACTCACCATAAGAGATGACTTATGTTTTCTACCGTACTGGAACTGGCAGCAGATACTTCAGTTACATGTGCCACAGTACCTTCTCTGTATCTCAAGGCAGTGGCTATGTGGTATACCAGCCCTGAGGGCCTTGTCTTCACAGCATGGCTTCGGGAATGGAGAAAATGTCAAGGTTGAGGGGTCTGAATACATCAACTACTGTTACTTGCTTGGCACCCATAAAACTTTTTTTGGACAGACATGTAATTCTGTAATTCTTTTGGTTTTTCAAATGTGTCTTTTTTTTAATCTGCTTGATCAAGGTATTGTAGGTATACTGTGAGTGCCATGTAGCACTGTTTTAGGGTTTATGTGGTTCCTTTTTTGTCATAGTTCTTGCATAGTAGTGATTACATTTTCTTGATGTCCTTCTTTTTCATAGATTATTAGAAGCTTATTCCTCCCATCATAACTATACTGACCATACTTTTTAAACCTACTTTTCTTCCTCTTGCCATAGAGGTTGAAGACATGATTGTCCCTGCTTGGAAGAAGTTTCTTTATTGTCAGATAATTTCAGGGTACTGTATTGGTCCTTTCTGTCCTATTTGTAGGTGAAGCCTGAACTAGTCTTGATAAAGATCACTTAGTAAATTTATCCAAGTTGTACCTAAAGTTAATATTTACCTTATTTTTTTCTGTTTTTCACAAAGTTAGATCCATGTCAATGCTCTGTAAAACTGTCTTTAAAAGAAAAAAAAAAACAAAAACAAAGACCCCACAAAAAAACCAAGGGCCTAAGAATTACACATAGATTTTTGTAGCTTATAACAAGTATTGTACCAGTGGAGCAGTCTTATGCCCTTGACACTGGTGCTGTAATTTTCTCATACAAAGACAAACCACCTGACATCCCACAGGAGGAAGACCTTAGGTTTTATGTGGCTGCACATCAGTGTTACTAATTAAGGTGATTTTAATTTCATTTTTCCCCATTTCTTTCCTGAATTACATGGTATGTCACCAGCTTGGCGATTTTTGAGACACCCTTATTTCCTAAAAACTGAACCAAAACAGTGCTTATACTCCCCTTCCCCTTTTAAATTATGGTTTAAAGAAACCCAAAATGTAGCACCTTAATAGTTTTAAGTGTATAATTTATTACTGTTAACCACATTGTTGTGCAGCTCTTTCTTAAATGTTTTAAAAACATTGTTATTCTCTTTTGATACTTATGTTGGTCTGTTATAAAGTAAAAGTGACATTGCTTAACCACTTAAGCCCATGTATCTCTAGAAAATTCAGTTTTCCTAAAGTGAAAAAGTATTAGAAACCAACAAATTGGTGACCAATTAAGTAAATTGTTGGAAGTATTTTACAGTTGAATGGGGATAGGGACAGAATGGAATAGAGTGGGAATGGTGTTTACCTGTATATTAGTTTCTTGACTGCAGAAGAAACAATATCCCAGTACCCTTAGCACATTTATTTTTTTGTAATCTCTGGCATATTTGAATGATGATGGTGTTATAAACCTAAAAGTGGGTACTTGGTCTAGAGAGACAACCCCAGTAGGGTACAGAACTCATAATATTTAGTCAGATACATAGTCATTGTGCTTGCTATGTGCAGAGCCTGTGACAAAGTTTTTTATTAGGTTAACCTCTGATTTAAAATACCTCCAGGTTTTTTAGGAGGCCTTGACATAGCTGCAAGTTTAATGATTTAGTACTTTAAAAAAAGATGCATCTAATTACCTTTTTCTTCAAAATGTTATTTCTTGACTAGACAAAATGTATATGAAGAAAATATGATTTCTTGTAGTTACTATGTATAAAGAAATACTATCTCCATTGTTATATGAAATGCCTTTTAAAATTTCACAATTATGTTTAAAATTTATTTGGTGTCTTGCATATATTGCAGGTGGTATTTGTGTGAATTTTGTACAGTGTTTCAGTTTGTTTGTCTTCATTATATAATTACACTATCTAAATGTACTCTCCTGGAAAATTTACTTTTGTAATCAGTACAAAACACTTAAAGATAAATTTGAGCTCATTTTGCTGCTCCTATTGCCTTTTCTAATCTACTTTCCTTATCTTCATTTACATTCTGAGTTTGGGGAATATATAACTTACTGAATAATTTCATAGGATCTAGGTAAGAATGAAAGGAGAGGGATAATGATGGTGCTTATTGCAAAATGTTTATGAGAATAACTTCAGGTAGGCAGTGTTCTACATCAGCATCAGAAAAACATGTACAAATACATTTCAACATTGTCCCTGAAGCAAATATTGAGTAACAATTCCGTCTTTGCAGTGGAAGGAAGATGATTAGAACACAAATAGAGTTGTAGTACTGTCCATGGAAAGAATATAGTTTATTTGATAATTAAGGTGACTTTATTTGGAAGCTGCAGATAGTTTAATCTTGAATTATTGTTCAATTTGTTCCTTATATATCTTCTTTCAAATCAGAGATCATACTCAGTGTATGGAAAATTTTTGAAGTGCTTCAAGTATATGTTAAGAAAAATATTGAGAATTTCACAAAGGTTTCATAGGAGATTCTCAGACAATTGTATTTAAATTTATAAATGAAATGGATTTACTATTGTAGATTTTTAAGAAGACTTCATGTTGATGGTTTCTTTTATGACAATATGATATATAGGCTTAGCTCATTGGATGTATATAGGAAAATGTTACTTTGTAGAGATATTTCTAATCTCTCACCATAAATACATTAATTCAATATTATCTAATTTCTAGATTACTAAATTTAATTACACACTAAAAAGGGAAGTTTGACAAATGTGGCTGCCACTTAATTAAATGTCTTACTAATTCAGTATGAGGCATACACTGTGAAATTATCCATTATAAAGCAGCATTTCTTCTGAGGAATCCAAAATCAAACTCATCTTTGCTTTTACATTTGTTCTTGAGTATGGGTTAGGTAAATAATTCTCACTTTTAAACATTGTTAGCTTTACTTTAAAAGTACAGAAACATTTACAGGTAATAAAACCTGTTTACCAAGCTGCACTGCCTCAAAGAAAACACACCTGAACTGTACAGAGTTTATCAAATGGAATCAACATTCTTCAAAACAGCACTGTCATGAGTGTTTACTGGAGTGGTGTTGTCAGGCTACCTTAAATAAAATAGGGCAGACTCCTTATTGACGTCACTTCAGATTTCTACTCTGGAGCTAGGCTATGGCATTCTCCAAACCCTCTTTGGAACTAACAAAAACTGAGATCAGAGCAGTTCTTTAGTTTTCAGAACAGTGATGTATCTAGCTCATCTACTGGACAAAATGGAATGTAAGCTCTGTCTTCAAACCAAAGTCCTAAGCATTTTAGAATGACCCTTTGCATGGAAGACATAAATCTTTGCTATCTTGATGATTGTTTTTTTGTTTGAATTTCAAATCCTGAAATCTTTCTTCATGTTGGTTAAAAATTATTTATCAGGGCTAGGGATTTAGCTCAGTGGTTCTGCCACCTGCCTCACAAGCGCGAGGTCCAGAGTTCAAACCCCAGTACCAAAAAAAAAAATCATATATCAATGTATATTTGTTTTTTTAGCATTTTTATTAGAACATGTTTTGCAGTATATAATAATTATAGTTCTTATGAGGATTTGGCACGCATAAATAATGCATATTTTTTCACCCTTTCCACTCCCTTCCCTCCTCCATCCTTCCATATCTTGGTCCGCTTCACTTTTGCAAAAGATCTCTCTTCCTACTTCCTATTATCTATCTTTTATTTTCCTCTTTATTTATACTTTGGGCTTTCCATGAGAGAAAACTTGGAGTATTTAAGCCTATGTGTCTGATTAATTTTCCTAACACACCTATTTTCCAACATTTGACTTAAGTTTATATTTTTTATGGCCGAATAATACTCCATTGTATAAAATTAGCACATTTTCATTTTCTATTCATCTGTTGATGAACATAAAAGTACCTTCCGAGATTTAGCTATTATGAGTGGCACTGTTATAAACACAGGTATGGATGTATCACTGTAATATTATGTCTTTAACTCTTTCAGGAAGATACCTAGAAGTGGAATATCTGGGTGGAATAGAATTTCTATTTTTAGTTTTTTGAAGAATTTCCATACTGATTTCCATACTGGATTAACAGTATTACTTTACATTCCATCAACAATGTAGAAAGGTTCCTTTTTCCCTACAGCCTCTCGATAATTAATTACATCATGAACTAAATTAAAATCAAAATGGATCAAACATCTAAATGTTAAAACAGAAACACTTGATTTTAGCTGGAGCATTTTATAATGAAATTTTAGCGTATACTTTTCAGTTTGCTTCTTTAGTCTAAGGCAGTTGTTCACAAAATGATGAATTTAATTTTAATTCATGGAATAATTATCCTAAAATCAGACAGTCCACTTCTATGTATCATTGAAAAAAAAATTACTATGTGAGCCTTATTTCTGTGTATAGATTATATGGATCATTATGTCATTTTAGTCCTACAGTTTTCTCTTCACATTTTGTTCTCCACAGTTTGCTCATCTTTTTGTTCAGTCTTTATTCTGTAAAGTTGTATCTCAAATTTGTTCATGACAATTTTCCTATTGAATGTAAATTTAGCATATCTATTAAAAATCAACTTTCGGGCTGGGGATTTAGCTCAGTGATGCCACCTGCTGCCTTGCAAGTGCAAGGTCCTGAGTTCGATCCCCGTACCAAAAAAACAAAACAAAAGAAAACTTTTTAATATACATCAGATTACTAAATTACATTTGTGCAACAGACATGTCTTTTTATGATATCTTTCATTTCAGTTAGAATTGTGAAAAGTGTGCCTGAGGAAGTCATGTTTTTATTTTTCTGACTTTACATTAATGTTATTAAACATGTCAAACAAATGAAAAATGAATTTTATTTCAGACAAGAGTTCAAAAGCATACGTTTATTAACTATTTAAAATATATACAAAGATAATTTGACTTCTTCCTCTCTTACATGTATTTTTTCATTTGTTTCTCTTTCCTGATTGCTCTGGCTAATAGTTTGAGTACCATGTTGAACATGAGTGGTAATAGGGAGTACCCTTGTTTAGTTCCTGATTATAGAGGAAAATCTTTCAGTTTTTCCCTATTTAATATGATATTGGTCATTGATATGTCATAAGTGGCTTTTATCAGATTTAGGTAAGGTCCTTCTACTCCAAATTCTGTATAAATTTTCTACCTATTAAATGCACTATTGTGTATGGAGGTGAGTATATTTAGAAAAAAAATGTCATGAAGAGTAAACTACCTCTTATTCTTTGTTGTATAAATTTGAGAGCAGAAACTGTCCTAAGATGCCATTTCTGCACCACTTTTTATTAATAACATTCAAAAGCCTAGCACTTTTCCAAATGTTAGCAGATTCCATTACTCATCTTAAATATAAAAGCATCTAAATAAAGAAATTGAATGTTTCAATAAATAAATTCTCGAAGAAATCTGCCAAATCAATACACTGGGGATGTATGCAGCTTTAAACAAATGTAAAAGACTGGACTCCAAGAATATTGTTATATAAAGAAATTTTCTAGTATGCTCATCAATCTTTTTTCTTACTGTGGACATTCTATACTGTGAACTTAGGACTTTTACATGATGTAAATGTGGTTAATGTTGATATGTAATATCCTACCCTTGGTCCCACAAAGCACCATATTAAATTTCTTAATTGATCTGGTAGAACATTGAAAGAGAGTGTCTTTACATAATGATTGTTTTGCTTTTTATTTTTGTTCTCGTATATTGCATCATATAAAATTTGAGAAGGGAAAGCAGATGCCACTCTATACTCATCTATTTGGCAGAATGTGTTAAAAATTGTTTTAAGACATGAAAAATATTATAAGATTACAGATTTATTTTATAGGAGTATTTTCAAGGTCCTAAATCCTCCCTTGTTTTCATCTCATTTTAAATTGTCAAATATTGAACACTTTCTATGATCTCAATGTTTCCCAGTTTATCATATTGCCCTGCTCTCATTTCTGAAAACATATATTCAGGCTAATTTAGGTTTGTATAAGAAAAGTAGGATGATTGATTCACTTCCTTAATGAATACATGAACCATCCTTAAAGAGCATTACAGTTCCCCTCAACTTCTAAATATGAGCACATCTGACAGGAAAAGTCCAGAATGTGACCAGACAGCACAGTAAACAATGAGAACTTTACAACACAATAGCTCTATTCATTCTCCTTCCCTTTTAGTATTTACTATACCAGTCATTCCAAAATGAATTGGGAAGTGTCTTTTTTAGTTACTGTTAAAATTCCAATCAAATATAAATGCAAGTTTTTCCAAATCTTAAGGAGGTCAAATATTTCATTCATAGTTATATGATGAGATAAATCAACTCCATAATATAGGACAGGGAAAATACACTATAAAAAGTAAGAACCTTAAATAAACTTGCAAAAGTCTCTTGAGATAGTTATGCCAGGATCAATACCCATTATCAGTGATGTATTTTTTAATTTATCCTTATGTTTTCAGAGGTGGTAATATTGCCATTATAATGTAATTATTAATCTCTGCATAGAGTATGTTTTTAAACAGGACCCCAAAATCTTCACTCTTTTATAGAAAATATTAAACACCATTTAAATATGCTTTTGTTTTATGGATCTTAAGTGTCCCCCAAATGTCCATGAGTTAAAGGCTTTTCCCTAGTCTGGCCTTACTGGGAGGTTGAGGAATTTTTTAAATTGGGCATAATTTAGTGGATTGCCTTTAGGTCATTGGAGACATACCCTCAATAGGGATTGTAAGAAGCTGCCACTTTCACTTTCTGTTTTGCTTCCTGGCCATGGTGTGAGTGGTTTTGCAGTGCCATAAGCTCCAATCAATGTCTCACCTTGTCACAGGTTCAAAGCAACATGGCCAAACACTTATGAACAAAAATCTCTAAATGTGTAAGGCAAAACAATCCTTTACTCTTCATAGATTGATTGTCTCAGGTACTTATAATATTAATGGAAATTTGATGAACATAGAATATTGGTACTTAAGAGTTGGGATCTTTGCTGCTACTGCATAAATGGTGATGTGAAAGAGCCTTGACAATTTATTTATACTATTAATGTGGGTTGGTTTTGAGAAGCAAGTTAGAAAAAGCCTACAATGCCAAGGGTGGAGCTTAATGGGCAATTCTCTTGGGGAGCATAAATAAGAATGAGGACAACATGGACACTCCAGTCCTAGCCCTGTCTGACTGCCTGGTTAAGCTGTCCATATCAATTGTTGATGCTCGTCTAGGGGCAGGTGCTGAAGACTCTGATCTCATGGGGTCCTCACCAATTGGAGAAAGACACAGTCATCTGGAAAAGGTGGAGAAGGGGAGGCAGGAAAGTTTCACTAACTCACTTTGCTGTGGGGGATTAAACTCAGATCCTTGCATGGCAGGCGCTGGAACCACTGAGATAAATCCTGGACCTTAATTATAAATTTCCAAACTTTATCTTTATGGCAGAGGAGAACTCTATTATATAAAAAAAAACACACCTGAGAGGTCCTGAGTCACATGAAAGACACAGAATCACCCCGCTGCAGACAGGCAGCCACGTGGTTCCATACTACAAAGACGCACAGGACACCAGACCACCAGACCAAGGTACTGAGTCATGCTATTCCCGGCCCAGAGGTAGGGGCTTCTAAGCCATTGTCCCACTGCTCCTAGTCCAGAGGAAGGGACTTCCCGGTCACCATCCCTCCCGCTGCTCCCAGCCCAGAGGAAAGGAATTTTGGGCCACCTTCTGTCCTGCT
>NW_004624789.1:281094-300773 GCF_000247695.1 Heterocephalus glaber | reverse complement strand
CCTTCCCCTTTGCCCCTTTTCTTCCTATTTCACATTATCTATTATATCTTTTAGTCCTTATTTACACTTTCAGTTTCTCACACTAGAGAAACTATACAGTATTTACACATGTGTATCTTGTTTATTTCACTTAAGTGTATCACCTCAATGTGCATCCATTTAGCTATAAATGTCTCTAATTTCTCATTTTTTATGACTGAATAGTACTCCATTTTATTTTTAAAAACTCACATTTTCTTTTTTTGGTACCTGGGATTGAACTCGGGTCCTTGAACTTGGGAGGCAGGCGTGGGAACTACTGAGCTAAATCCCCACCCCCTGACATTTTCTTTATCCAAACTCCAGTTGATGTGCATTTGGGCTGCTTCCAAGTTTTAGCTATTACAAATTGTGCTGCTATGAACATGGGTACACACATATCACTGTGGTATGACTCTTTTAATTCTCTGGGAAAGATACCCAGCAGGGGAATAGCTGGCTAAAATAGTGCTTCCAATTCTAGTTCTTTGAGGTGTCTCCATACTGATTTCCACAGTAGTTGCAGCAATCTACACTCCCACCAGCAGTGGAATAGGGTTCCTCTTTCCTCACAGCCCCACCAGCAATTCTTATTAGTTGATTTCATGATAGCACCCATTGTTTCTGGAGTGAGGTGGAATCTCAGTGTTGTTTTCATGTGTACCTCTCAAATGAGCAGTGATGTTGAGCATTTTTTATATGTCAATTTTCTATTTCTGCTTCTTTGTCTGAGAAATGTCTGTTCATTTCAGATGCCCATTTTTGGATTCTGTCTTTAAATTTGGGAGGTCTGATCTTTTTAAGTTCTTTACAGATTCGAGATAGTAGACTTTTGTCTGAGGAAAAGCAGGTGAAGATTTTTTCCCACATTTTGGGTTGTCTCTTCACACTGCTGGTGGTTTCTCTTGCTGTGCAGAAGCTTTTTAATAAGAAGAGATCCCACTTGTTGGTTGTTTGTGCTAGTTCAGGGGCAACTGAGGTTTTGTTCATAAAAACTTTTCCAACACCAATGTCTTCAAGAGTTCTGCCTAACCTCTGTTCAAGCTGATTCAGCATTTCTCTTTTAATATTTAGACCTTTAATCCATTCGGATGTTAGTTTGGTGCATGGTGAGAGATATAAGTTTAGTTTTAATCTTTGCCAAGTAGAAACCCAATTTTTTGAGCACCATTTATTAAAGAGGCTATCTTTCCTCCAGTAGGGTGTTTGGCTCCTTTATTGAAGATGAGATGCCTGAGTGTGTCTGGGGTTGTTTCTGCATCTTCTAATCTGTTCCACTGGTCCTCAGATCTGGTTTTTTGCCAGTACCATGCTGTTTTATCACAGTAGCTTTGTAGTTATAGTTTGGATTTTTGAATTGTTTTCTCAAGGCCTGTCAAGTATCCTGCTGGGAATGCAACTGGGATTGCATTGAATCGATATAGCAGTTTTGAAAGTACGAACATTTTCACTATATTAATCCTTCCTATCCAGGAGCAGTGGATGTCCTTCCTTTTTCTGATATTATCTTCAATCCCTCTTTTCAGAGTGCTATAGTTTTCAGAGAAGAGGTATTTGATTTCTTTCCTTAGGTTGATTCTTAGGTATTTCAGTTTTTGAATGCTATTGTGAAAGGAATTGTTTGCCCTATTTCTCTCTCAGTGAGTCTGTTGTTCTTATAGAGGAAAGCTATTGATTTTTGTGTATTGACTTTTTTTCCAGCTACTCTAAGAATTTTGATATTAAGTCTAGAACACTTTTGGTAGCATTCTTTTGGTTTTCTATGTAGAGTACCCCGTCATCTGCAAATAATGACAGTTTGACTTCTTCATTTCCTATCTTTATTCCTTTTATTTCTTTCTCTTGTCTAATTGCTCTTGCTAATGTTTCCAAAACTATAATGAACAAGAGTGGTGATAGTGGAGATCCTTGTCTTGTGCCTGATTTTAGTGTGAAGGATTTCAGTTTTTGAACATTTAATATGATAATGGCTGTTGGTTTTTCATAGATGGCTTTTATCAGATTGAGGTAGAGATCATATATTCCATTTTTTTTGTAGGTTTTTTATCATAAATGCATGTTAGATTTTGTCAAATGCTTTTTCTACATCTATGGAGATAATTATATGGATTTTGTCCTTGGCTCTACTGATATAGTGTATTACATTAATTGATTTGCATATGTTTAACCATCCCTACATCCCTGGGATTAATCCCAGTTGGTCAGGGTGTAAGATCTTCTTGATGATCTTCTGCATTCTATTTGTCATCATCTTAGTAAGGATTTTTGCATCTATGTTCATTAGTGAGATTGACCTATAGCTCTCTTTTTCAGTTGGGTCTTTCTCTGCTTTGGGGATCAAAGTGATGCTTGCTTCCAGGAATGAAATTGGGAATATTTCTTATCTTTCATTTTCATTGAAGAGTTTAAACAGTGGTGGCAGTTTTTCCTGTCTAATTATCTTGTAGAATTCAGCAGTGAAGCCATCAGGACCTGGGCTTTTCTTGGTTGGTAACATTTTAATTACATTTTCAATTTCATTGATTGATATTGGGTGGTTTAGAATTTTTAGGTCTTCTTTGTTTGACTTTGGTAATTCATCTGTATCTAGGAATCTGTCCATTTCTTCTGTGTTTTCCATCTTATTGACATAAAGGTTCTTGAAGTAGGTATTGATGATCCTCTGGATTTGGGTGAGTCTGTTGTAATTTCACCCTTTTCATTCCTAATTGCATGGATTTGGGCCTTTTCTTTCCTTTTTCTTATAATGTTGGCTAAGGGTTTGTCCATTTTGTTTATTCTTTCAAAGAACAAACTCGGGTTCATTGATTTTTTGTATCTCTCTCTTAGTCTCCATTGAATTGATTTCCACTCTGATCCTTATAATTTCTACCCTTTTATGAGCTTTGGCCTTGTCCTGTTCTTCTTTTTCTAGAATCTTGAGGTTTAGCATCAGATTGTTTAATTGGGCTTACTCTGTTTTCCTAATATGAATATTCACTGCTGTGAATTTCTCTCATAAGACTGCCTTCATTGTGTGCCATAGATTTGATATGTTGTATTGTCATTGTCATTTAATTGAAGGAACTATCTGATTTCTTCTTTAATTTCCTCTGTGATCCATTGGACGTTCAAAAGTGTTTCATTCAATTTCCATGTCTTTATGAAATTTTTGCTGTTTCTTTTGGTATTTATCTCTAATTTCATTGAAATATGGTTTGATAATTTACAGAGGATAACTTCAATTCCCTTGCACTTACCTAAATATATTCTACGAGTGAGTATTCAATCTATTTTGGAGAACAATCTGTGTGCTGCTGAAAAGAATGTGTGTTCTGATTTTGTGGGATGAAACACTCTGTAAACATCTGTTCAGTTCATTGTTTCAAGTGTTTGATTGAGCTCTAGTATTTTGTTGCTTGTTTTTTGTCTAGTTGATGCATCTATTTGTGACAATGGGATATTGAGGTCCCCCACTACGATTGTTTTAGTGCTTATATGATTTTTCATGTCTGTTAATATTTGTTTTATATAGATGGGTACACTAGTTTATGCATAGATATTTATGATTGTCATCTCTTCCTCTTGGATTGTTGCATTGACAAGGATGTAGTGTCCTTCTTTTTCTCTCTAAATTAGTGTTGATTTGAAATCCAATTGATCTGCAAAGATGATACCTAGCCCTGTTTTTTTTCAGGTTCCCCTAGCATGGAGTATTGTTTTCCACTCTTTAACTTTCAATCTATGAAATTCTTTTTGAATTAAGTGTGTTTCTTTTATGCAGAATATTGTTGGATTTTGTTTCTTGACCCATTCTGCCAGTCTATTTCATTTGATTGGTGAATTGAGACCATTAACATTGATGGTTATAACTGAAATGTATAGACTTATCATTGTCATGACTTTTTTCTTTTTGTTGTATTCTCCCCCTTTACATTTAATTTCTTGTCTCGCCAGATGGGTTAATTCTGCTATGCTTCCTGAGGTTGTGATCTTCATTGTCTTTACTTAGGATATTGTCTAAAATTTTTGCTGTGCTAGTTTGGTATACATGAAGTTCCTAAGGTGCTCTTTGTCATGAAAGTATCTTATTTCTCCATCAATTATGAAAGATAGTTTTGCAGGGTACATCAGTCTAGGTTGGAGATTGTTTTCCTTTAGGGCTTGGAATACAGCACTCCAAGCTCTTCTTGCCTTGATGGTTTGTGTTGAGAAGTCTGCTGTGATTCTGATGGGCTTTCCTTTGTATGTGATTTCTTTCTTTTCTCTAACTGCTTGAAGAACTTTGTTCTGTTGGGCTCCTGGGATCTTAACAATTATATGTCTATGTGTAGAATTTTGATCCAGGGTATTTGGACTCCTATATGATTCACTTATCTGTATGTCAAGTTCTTTTCCCTTGCTTGTGAAGTTTTCTGCCATTACTTCTGTGAATATTTTTTTGTCATCTTTACTCTCCTGTTTCATCATTGACTCCTATCAGTTTTATGTTATTCTCCTTTGCATAATCTAACAGCTGCTGGATTGATTTCATGTGGTCCCTTACAATTTTGAAGCAATTTTTCTTTTCCTGGTCACTAATTCCAATCTTATCTTCTATATCTGAAATTCTATCCTCACATTGGGTCATTCTGCTGTGTAGACTTTCATTGGTGTTTTTAATCTCCTGGAAATCTGTTTGCATCTGTTTTATGGATTCCATTTGTTTCCTGTGTTGGTATTGCATCATGTTTTCACCTCCTCTATTTTTTCATCTGTGTCCTCTCCAGACTTATTAATCATGTCTTGCACTATGGGCACAATCTCTGCTGTTATGTGAAAAATTATTTCTGATTTCATTTTTTCCAGATCCTCTTTTGTTGCCAGTTCAGGGAGTCCAGGTGGTTGAGTATCAGATTGTCCCATCTCCTTTCCCTTTGTGGTTTCTATAGGTGATCTGGAAGTCTGGTTTTGAGACTTGCTTATGTGTCTTTTCATTTTGACAGAGGGGAGGGCTATCAGTGCCATTGGACTCACCTCCTCTGGGCTGGGAGTGGTGGAATGGAGGCCCAGAAGACCCTTTGTCCTGGTTGGGAGTGGTGGAAAGGTGGCCTAGAAGCCCCTTCCTCTGGGCTGGGAGTGGTGAAATGGCAGTCTCCATTGCTAGAATATCAACAGAAGTTCTTCTTCAGAAATTACCCTTAGAAATTCCACTATAAAGCATCTGTGGTACAGTTCTTCATTTAATTTACAAATTTAACTGTTATCTAATAAATATTCTCAGCTTTCTTTGTAGGTTATCTACTCAGATTCTATCACTTTCTCCAGGATAGTGCCTTGGGTTTCTGGGTTATGGTGTATGTAAGCTGGCTAATGTAGAGGCACGAAGTTAAGGAAGTCATATCAATTACCAGAAAGCCTACATAAGATTGAATAGTCATGAATTTAGTGGAAAGGCATATGTGAATCTTCCCTTGGGTCCTATGCAGATGTCAGATTTCAGTGTCTCACCATGGAATAGATTTGTGTAGCATTACATTTGTGGAAATAGATATTTTTATATTGAGGGTTTTGGCATTCCACTAATTAATTTAGCATGTTATTTGCTTATTATTTTTTATAGATTTCTCCAGATATCTTTTCTCAAATAGCTGAATTTTTGTTATAATGTCTTTAATGTTGAACTTAAATTTTGTTATATTAGGGACTGCATTCCATGCTATAATATCTTCCCCGGAACATAAAGGGCAGCTCAGTGGAGGTTTCTTCTGGGCTTTCTTACTTTAATGGATAATGCAATAACATAAAATAATAAAAGAGAATGTCCAGCAAATTGAATACGGGCTAAGTCCAGGTCTTTACTTAACTTCTCTGATGCAATGGAATCTTCATGATAATATCTCCAACTTCATAAATTTTTAACCTAAAAATTGACTTGACCATAGTGTAAAAATCATAAACATTAAGGAGGAACCATACTTTGATTTTTCACTTTTTTTCCTCCCAATGAGATTTGCAGTATGATACTATCTCGTGAAAAAACTAAAAGAGCAAATAGTCATGAAGAGATCTCTTGGATAATTCCCACACTAGTGGAGTGAAGGAGGAATAAAATTTACCAGTAGATAAAATAGAAAAAGCAGGTCAAAAATGGAGAAGACATTGGAAAAATTACAATTTCAGAAGGGAAGGAAGTAGTAGAAAATTGAACTAATAATGTGTCTATCAGCAGTAAAGAATGGTGCAGAAAATTCATGATAAATTAACTTAACTATCTTGTCCTATTTTTAAATTTGTTTCTAATAAAAGTCAACTAATATGTAAGCTGTGGAATTAGATAACATGAATTCAAATCTAATTTCTATCACTTTCTAGTTCTATTGTTCCTTGCATGATTTAGTAAATTTTCTACACTGGCAATTTTTAATCCGTATTTAAAATCCATGTGAAAGCTTTAGGTTAAATTTGGTGTAGAAAACTTTCAATAAATAATAACTTAATAATTTTGGTTTGATTATACTTAGAAGTTTGTACAGACAGATGAGAAACCAATTTGAAAGGCATTCAGGATTTGGTGTTTCTATAACATAGAGAGTGTATACTACTTGTCTAAGAACCACAATAGGAGAAGGGTAGGTTTATTACCTTTTATGGGATGACAATTTAAGGTTAGGTATCCTCATTTTTTCTTAATGGTAGTATAAAGCATAAAAGTCCCTCAAACTTTAGTGGATTGGAAGGATAGAGAGAAAAGAGAGATACTAAAAGATACAAAATCTTTACACATGATCAGATCAAAGCATCATAGTCACAGTGGGAAGGTTTGCTTTGGAAACAAAATCAAAGGTATTCATATGAATCCATAGAGGAGGAGATAAGAAACTGTTATGTTGTGATTAGAAAATGGAGTTTCTAATATTTTTAATATCCCAGTATAAAAATATACAAAGAAAGTTAAGGTATAGAGAATAAGAATAGCAGAGATGGAGTTGAGAAACCAAAAGAAGTGTGGAATACCACAAAAAATAATATTAGACAGTCATTTATATAAGACTAAAGAATTTTGCAGAATTAGAAAGAAATGTAAGTAAGAGAGGGATATATTATATGATTTCTTTCAAAACACTGGATCTGATAAAATTGGTCAAACATTGGATAACCAACAAATATGAAGTTCATTACATAAAAATTTTATTTGAATATAATTAGTTTCAGAGCACTATAGAAACTGTGTTGGAATAATGATGTTGGAACAGGAAGATTCATCAAATAGCTCTTTTATGAAATCCTTACAGTGCCAGGCAATGGGAAAGAAAATGGGAGCATAGAGATTGAAATGGATGTCCATACATATTTTTACAGTTTATCTTACTATTTTACATTTATATAATATTTAGTATACTGTCAAGAATATGATTGTATTATATTTTCTACTGTCACAACATGTGTCCTTACAAATTTTATGATTTCTTTAAAAATTAATTTTCAAATGAAATAAAAATATGTTTAAATTTTCTTCACCTGAAGAACTGCCTGTTGTCTGTATGAAAAACGTCAGTGTCAATTTACTACATTGAAGGTAGAATTAATTAAGGTAACTGGTTGTGGATCAGAAGTTTGGGTTATTTAGTGACAGCCATAGTTCTTAATCTTTTCACCTTAAAAAATGCAAAGTTTAAAGTTTTCTCAAGTACAAAGTACACAATAAAAAAGATTTCGATGGCTAGTGATGTTTGCAAAGTTTTCATGAAGTGCATCTTCATTTGTCTGAATGGATTTTCTTTTCTTTTTTTGTTCATTGTTGTTTATCTATCTAAGTTTGACACTAGTCTCTAGAATCAAAGCAAATGCACAGGACTTGAACTTTGCTCTAAAAATGAATGAAATTAAAATTCCCTTTATAGAGGAAAGCCATGATCTGTTTACATAGAGGAAAAGGCAGCAGAAAATACTTCCCCAGGGAAAGACATTCCCTGTTGATTTATGTTTGCAACCTGAGAATAACATAACAGGTGTATCTGCTTGGGATAAAGTACATGGATACATACATACATACTCTTCTCCTATTGCATACTGCACATGAATTTAAGCTACATACAATTTTTGTTTTATGGTACAGTTGTGATTGTGCTTATTTTTGTATCCATATATAATTAGACAGTAGAACTGATGTGAAAGTTAACTTATACATACAGTCTTGAGAAAAGGAATTTTGTTTCTTGTATGTATATTTTGCTTTAGTAAAACATAAGAGATGGAAATGTATTTTTAAGACCCAATATTTGGGAGCATGGAGAATAAAATGAATCACAAATAATGTCAACAGTAATTTATGGAGCATGTTCTATACTATGTAGTAGGCTGGGTAGTTGGAGTTTTAATTTTAGGAATTTCAAGCGGTTAAGTCGTCATTAAAATGATACACTATTATACAAGATATTCTTACTTTATACTGGTTTATTGAGTTTATCTGCTCTTTAGAACACAATTTTCACTTTATCCATTCCAAGTAATAAGATTACCTTGTGCAGCAAGCTTGCAACAAGTTTTCATTTTTTCTGTTTTAGGTAGAACTGTGTCAAGTCTCTGATTCTCTAAAGGGTGGCTAAATCTTTGATACCACAAAAAGTAATGAAATAAATCAAGACATAGTAAAAGGACCCCAGAGCAGACTCTAGTAATCACTGTCAACTTTATGTTTGCATCTCACCGTACAAAATAGGCCTGTGTGTTTTTCCTACCATTAATTTAATTCATACTCACCAAATTTTATGTGCTCAATTTGCATTGGGAGGCAAAAACAGGATTGATGATGATCAGCCAGTTGTACCCTAAGGTATAGAATAATGCTCTGCACCAGATGAGGAAATTGCCAACTAAAAATCTTTTACCCAAGATTATTTCCCTTTCAGCTTTTAGAAAGTAGGATTTAGGCAAGCTTTGTCTTAAGGGCTAACTACTATCTGCACATGCCATATTTGATCTTTTGGATCATAGCAGAGAAGTTATTAATTTCAGAAAGAAAATCTTCAGAAAAGGCTCCTTATATTCTGAAAACTCAAAGTCAGAAGAAAAGGATCCAGAACATCTAAGAAAATGAGATTAAAACTTTAACTGGATATTAAAATAATAAAAAATACTGCTTATGATTATCAAAATATTTGTCAAAATATTTATTTCAAAATATTTATTATCAAAATATGTGTTTTGGTTTTAAATGTTTCTTAATATTAAAATCTATAGTAAGACTGATACAATAAATTTGTACTATATATGATAGTGAGATTTATCAAATGGAAGTATAATTAGTAGTTCTTTGACAGTAAATAAATTATTTCAAAAAGAATGCCCTCAAATGGACCAGGATTTCAATGCAAAGGCAAAATTTGTAAATGGCAGACATTTTAATAGATTAGCAAAGAATATGTTCAAAGAAATTTGGAGTTGTTAAATTCCAGGAAATTCACAACTGAATATCATTTCCTCATTTGATCATTATAATTAATATGCATAGTGATGCCTATTTTACATTGTATTGAAAATTAAATAAAGTTTGGTATAAAATGTTACCAACAAGGCTATTCTGTTAAAAGGTGACCATCCAAATTTGTACCCTCATCCTACTCATTTCTACACTTTTTCCATATTGACATTTACTTTGTTTTTCAAGTCCATGTCCCAGCCACAAAAACTATTATTATTTGAAATGAATTATTGGTATCATTCAATATACAAATGTTTATACTTGCTGTCTGAGATTCACCCTTGAAGTTCTCCTCAAATTCTTGCTCGCTGCTTAGTGCACATAAAGGTAAAGAAAGGTGCCCAATATCTGCAATAATTATCCCTACTTCTATCACCGATATGAATCACAGCTCTTATTATTATTTTTTCTAAACTGTTGGACCCAAATAACCTTCATCTTTACATTTGTTATTTGATATTTCAATTACCAGAGTGGAGTTTATATGAAGATGGAATTAGATAAGTACAGGTGCAGTTTCTTATTTAAAGCTCAGTGGGGTTTTTCTTTAGTGAAACCATAGCAAATCCTAATAGTCCCAAATAGATGTTATTTGCTAACCTGCATGAGAGCAAAGTGAGTTTTAGCAGCAGGTGATGTCCATAGTATTCCAAGGAGAACCACATGAGCTATGGATGAGGGATTGAGCCTGGATAATCTTGCCTTTGTAATGCTGCCCAATTCCATAAATGAGTGCCTCATTTTCTTCAACCCTGCCTATCCATCCATTGGCCAGTTTATTCTATTTAAATTACCCTGTATCTGCTTCTAGTATAATCAGTATGGTAGTCACCACTGCTCAACTCATTGTTCCTGCAGTGTGCAGCTCCACAGGAGTCAAAACATAATGGACTAACATAATGGATGACTGAATTGGAAATAAAAATAAGCTATTTGTTTGAAATTTACCTCCCATTTATTATATACTTGCATAGGAGGTCTCCTAACAATCTGTAGGGAAGCCATGCCTGGCAAAGTTATATCATACATGTTTATGTGCTGACAGCGGAATACATATGTGATGAGAATAGTGTTTCAAAGCATGATCTTCACCCATTTTAATTTTTATTGTAAGATAATTTTTGAGGAAATGGAAACACAAGTCTTATCACCAAGCATACATTCATCAATAACATACTTGTTATTAGAGAAAGAGTCATATAGGTACAAATACACATAGACACAAATCAGAAATGATAATTGTAGTTCCAGCATTAGGGTGTTTGAAACATTCTTCCTCTCTGCAGTGTATAAAAATAAATGATTTCTCTGTGCATACTATGCACTCACTTAAGATTGAGAGCCCATCACCTAATGATTTAAAATTAAACATTACAGTGGTTCATTTTCTGTATCTAAAAGAGCTATTACTTTAGGTATAAGTGCTGTTATTGGTAGAAAGAATTTTATCCATATTTCACCCTATGAATCATTGAAAATGTACTCCTATACATTTTACATTATTATTATTACCTGATGGCCATTCAGCATGCAGCCATCAAAATGCAAGATGTATGGCTCGCCAGTTGAATATGAGAAGGCAATAAGCTAATATAATTTTCCTGCTCTGGAGATGAATGTCACTTGTAGTTTATGACTCTTAAATGGAAATTGAGAATGACATACAGTGTATGGAAGACTTGCATGTATGGGAAAAGGGTTAATATATGTAGCCCAATAAGATTCAAGTATCTCCTTAAATCTATTAAGAACAAAATCTTTATCAAACAAGAGGTTGTATGAAAACTTGTGAATATATCTGAATCATAAAATTCATTCTAACAAATTTCTAAACAAAAAAGTACTAATAAAATAAAATGAAAAAGAGAAACTTTATTGGTTCCACAGATTTCAGAAATTAGTGAAAATCATTTCTATACATGCAAAAAGATAATTTAAATTTTCTATAATCTATAAATGAGCAAATGACATATTTTGTATGGAAAAAGACAGGATTAGGAAAGTCCACTATGTTTAGCTCTTCACAGCTAAATAGAAAATTGGAATGAGCAAATCACTGCAGGGTGTGTTTCTGTGTGTGTTTGTGTGTGTGCATTGACTTTTCTCAATTTAAACCTTAATGTACCATACCCAGTATCCCTTTAGTAATTATTGAACTGAAATGCTTGGTCACTTTACATAGGCATGTTTGCAAAATAATGGTAGCTGTTAATTAGAAGGTTCTGACTGATAGAAATAGAGGTACAAAGCTATCACTATATTTTACCTCCTAGCCAAGACCCCACAAACACACAAAGCAGCTGAGTAAAATCAAGAAAGAGGAACTGAGAACTGAGAGTTAGAAACTGAATCAACTAACAAATTCTGAAGGTAATAATAATAATAATAATAATTATTATAATTATGATAAAATGATGCTAGTAACAGTGCTTAGTGATTATGAAAATCAGTTTACATAGATATATGAAATTGCTAATAGATAGTTTATGTTCAATCTACAGCTATATGGATGACTCATTTTTTTATTTCATTTTTCTTTTTTACAAACAGTCTCACTGTGCAGTTCAGGTTGGCTTTGAATTCACTGTGTAGTTGGGGATTGCCTTGAACTCACAGTGATCCCCCTGCCTCAGCCTCTGGAGTTATAAGCGTGAGCCACCACATGCATCAGGGGATGACTCATTTTTGTATGACCAGAAATTTTACACAAACAGGACTTCATCTTAACACATAATAATATTTAAACATTAAAATGTTTCATTTCATACTTTTAGCATAAATTGTTTGATTGTATACTATTTGATTTTGTATATTTCCCCAGGTATCATAGTTAAGGCAGTGAACAAAAATAATTGGAAAACTGATCAAATTTTTAATAGCATTTTTGAAAATTTTTCATAAAAATTGGATTCTCCTGAATAAACTCACACATTATGTTCCCTTAAAATATCAAAAATGAAGCTGTATTATTGTATCTTTTGAAATTATGGATTAATGTAGGATATATATCGAATATCACATGGTCAGTAAATAGTTTGGGTGTGTAATGCACTGCTAAAATGTAGTCTTTGCATAAAATTTGTGTTATCATATTAATGTAGTCAAACAGCAAATAAAATGTTTAAAATAAAGAATCATTAAATCAAATCAAATGGAGCGAAATTTTAAAGTATATAAAGGTTATAAACTATAAATATGAGAGTTTATTCTTCTTACCTTTAACCATCTCTGAGATATCAGTCAATAACTGTGGTACGCCAGGCAGTGTGATGCATGCATGTAACATCATCTATGGGGAAGGCTGAAGCCAAACTATGAAGGTTGTGGATAGCCTAGATGGTTAAGAAAAACATATTTCAAAGTAAAAATAATAAATTTTAAAAGAGCTGTGAATACAGCTCAGTGGTAGAGTGCTTTCTTAGTATGGGTAAGGCCTACACTGCATCCCTTGTACTGTAAAAACTAACTAAATAAATACATAAATAAATATTGTGTTTTGTGATACTAACAGAGTTTGTAACTATGATATATTTCAAAATTACTAGCAGAGAATGAAGTTCCCAACATATAAAAAATGACTAACAATTTAAGAGATAGAGATTTTTATTATCTTGACTTCAAAAACACACACTGTTATACACCAATTGGATAACCATAAAACTCCCCATCAAGTTGCACAAAATTTTAAGATAATAGTAATAGTAAAAGAAAAATATTCCTCTCAATATAGTAGATGGGAATAATATTACAAGGCAAAAATTGATTTATGTATAAAATTAATATTAAAGTTAATCTGCAAGCCATGTGTCATGGCATGTATCTAGATGTCACCCCAAAGCCTCATGCAAGCATAGGTGGAGCTCTTCAGAGGTGGGTGGATATAGGGTGTGTGATGCTGGATCAAGGATATGATCCTGTGATTGATTCATGGTGTGATACTAGGATTAAAGGTTGTGAATGGTACTCGCCCTAAGGGTGGGTACCATGGATAAAATATAAAAGACAGAAAGAGGGTTGCTCTTGTTGTTGCTTATAGCTTGCTATCTTCTGCCTGCCTGGTTTGCAATTGCCCCTCTGCCATGTGCCACCCTGTCTGGAAGCCAGCCAACTGTGAGCTGAAACCTCTACAAACTGTGAGCTGCAATAGAACTTTTCTCCTTTAACTTTGAGTATCATTTATTTTGTCTCAGCAATGAAAAAATAAGCCACCAGGTGAGGTGCATCACAATAATCCTAGCTGCTCAGGAGCCAGAGGCAGGAAAATTGTGAGTTCAGCAATTTAACAAGCTCCCTTCTGAAAAACAAATTGATTGGGAGTCTACATGAATCAAGGTTTGTGTTTTACACTTTATCATATACATATAAGGATGTCTTTTAATTTCCCAGTGAATATTTTTTCATACTATTTTTTAATAAATTAAATTTTATAACTGTTATTAGTGAATAAAATCATTGATATTTTCTTGCATTCAAAAATTGTTGCAAGTTATGTAGACATATATATAATTCTGTATATATTATTGAGATACTGTGAATTATTAATGCCTTCAAACACAATGATTTTCTGAATTAAGCTACAGTTGAAAACATTTAAAATAAAATCTGCTAAAACTTGAAAAATATATTTTTTGTAACTTTATTTTTACATAGCTAAATAAAATCTCTCTCACATGTACACAAAATGTTATTTTATAAAGGATGCAAATAAAGACAACATCCAGAAATTAAACTTAGGATGATATTTTTACTTCCTTGGAGATGGTAAATTGGTATAAATTGATGGCTTTTCTCAGTACAATTTACTGCATAGAAAAGAGAAATAATAGTTAAGCATAAATCTAAGGTCTCAAAACCACTATTAGAAATACTTATAAGGACTATGGTTCTTGAGGTGATATAAAATGATGTCTAAATATCAGAAATCCTGGGAGATAGGGCAGTAGGCTTATCAGAGGGGAGTAATTATATTAGAAAATAGATTATAAATTTTATTATTAGAAAAGGCATTGTCTTTCCCTCTGTCTGTATGAGATGGAAGTAAGTAGCAACAGGCCATTCCCATGAGAAATTATATGTATAATATGAAAGCAATGTAGTCATCCTGGGAAAAGTAGATAATGAAAACAAATATGGACAGTTGATTCTCTGTTGGCTTCTCTTCAGAATATTACAACTATAAATTAAGAAGTATAGTATTTTTTCCAGTTATATTTATTTCAAAAATGTATAAAACTTGAGTATTTTATGTGTAATATCTTTTGTTTTATATCCCAAAATTTTCTACTTAAAACAAAAGAATTTCTCATATTTGCATTTCTGAGGTTGTGTGTATTCTGATAGGTAATAGAGAAATAAATCTTTTTTTTTTGCTTTTTGTAAAGGAAAGTGGATTGAGAAATGGAAGGAGGAGGAGGATGTTAGGGGAAGGGTATTAAAGAATGAATTAATTTATGAACATGCACTAACTCCACACAACTGATTTAAGCGTTATATACTGAACATATGTACCAACAAAAATAAAAAATGAAAACTTTGAGATAGTCCAAATGAAGCATTTATTTAAAAATATAGTAGTATGTTCTGTTTTTCTCTATGCAAAATGTTATTTCCTGATTCATCTGTATCAATTACATATCTTGATTTTAAAATATGTCTATTTCTACAACATATGTCAAGTGATATATGTCCACTATGGGTTAAATATGAAGTTTCCTCAATATCCCTGTTAACTAGAATTTGGGATCACTTTCCTGGTTTAGTACTTCAATGTACTTCTAAGTCCTTTTTGGATATTTCTTTCTCAATATTCTGTTCAAAAAAAGTGACAGAGAGGGCTCTGAAATTACTTTGCCAATATTCAACTTAAGCTCTGTCAAAATAACTTTGTGACTTTGGTCAAATCATTTTAAACAATTCATGAATAGCTTATTCATATATAAATATATATAGTTGTCAGTTCTTTTAAAATGTTGTAAGGATTAAATGAACTAATAGAAAGTACTTAGTGTTCACCTATATTGGGCATCATATGAACTTAGAAAATGTGTTCTCATCTCTTCTTTCTGCTACAATTACACATTGAATCATCTATTTTCTGTAACAATAATTTTCAACCCTGGATAAGCACAGAAACCCCTTGGAAAGGGGTGCAAAAATACTGGTTCCTGGCCTATAACTTAAACATATGTGATCACCATATCTTTTCTGATATGCTAGTTGAGTACCTCCCAGAATGATTATCACCAAAGTTTCAGTAGAACCCAAAGGAATTCTCATGCAAAGAAAACACTAGTAGACATTTACAACCTCAACCCAAGGATACTTTCATTAAAATCTGACCCATATCTGTAAGGCTCTGATTTCGTAAGTAGCACCATAATTCTGCTCAGTGAGGCTTTATTTACAGGAGTTTGATCTTTTTAAGATGTACAAAACAAAGACAGGGAACACTATCTTTTTTAGGAAAAATAATGGTCACAAAAACAAAACATCACCACTAAATATTTTTCTATTTATAATTTTATATTTTCTGGGTGGAGATAGTGCTCCCTATAATCTGGATATACTATTTTTATTTATTTATATTTTAATGTTTCTGTAAATTTTCCTATAGAGTAGTTTCAATGCCTTCCATAAATTTAAAAAGAAAACCAATCATTCTTGAAGTGATTTGCTGAGTTTATAGAGAGTCTTATAGAAGAATGATAAATGCTAGTGTCTTCATTTTCACTTACTTATACAAATCACTTTCCTAAAGTTGGATGAAAAACTGAGCTAGTAACTAAAGACATACAGAATGGAATTTTTGTCCCCATTTAAGAGAAAATGATTCAAGATTGCTCTCCTTAACAATTTCATCCTGTAAAGTTCTGACATAAAATCTCCTCAAACTCAACTTTAAAATCTCCCATTATTAAGGAAAAAAAAACCTGCTAGAGATAATGTTCCTTGAAACTATAGCAGTTTTTGCCTATGAAGTAAAACAACAAATATCGGTTCTGAAAACAATTTTTTTAAAAGTCTCTTTCTATAATTTCTCAGTGCTTTGAAAATGTATATCTTAATCATGAATAAATTATAAAATGCATGTGGGTTTTTTGTAGAAAATAATTGAAGGATTTATTGAACTTCTATGGGTGAAACTCAGATAAGATTTGCTAAATGTTTTCAGAAATATCTTTCTTTTCCTTTAAAAAAAATTTTTCATCTGGAGACTGCAATTTAAAAGGCAGGAAGTATCAATTTCTGAAACAGAAGAAAAGGAGAGACTTTTAGAGGGAGCATGCCATCTTCCTTCTTTCACACTATTGTTGTCCATGTTGGGGTTTCATCCAGGCAGCCACAAAGGGATATATGAATTGCCCATTTTTAGCAGCACCTGAGCACTCTTGTTACACCTTTAAGGCAGTATGGTGCACATCCACGGGGGGATCTAGAGCTTTGTCAATAGGGATGGAAAGCAGGCCGACATGCTGCAGTAAGAAGGGGGTTAGTGTAACACTGACCCTCAAGACAGTTCTTGGAATACAGCAAGGAAAACAAAAAAAGCAAACCCAAGAAAGCCATATTATCCTATTTTTGTGAAAGATCTTAGTGTACCTGGTCCTTGAATATTACAAACATTTCTTGTCACCACATTCTAAGAATGTGTATGGGTAAAATCCTTAGAGAAAAAAATAGTAAAAGGTTATCAAATATAGCAAATATGATAATAAGAAGAAACACATAAAAACAAAGTAATACATAATTTTAAACCATAATTTAAGAAGCTAATGTAAAAGACCTAAGGATGTAAGTTAATAAAAACATGTAAGAACAATTCACAGTACTTAACACAGATATGAAATTTCTTACTAGATTGCATAGTCAAAGAAAATACATAGTTTAAAGAAGAGCTTTTTAAAATTTGTGAATGATAGCATAGAAAAGAAATTCACTACATCTAAGTAGGGTTACCAAATAATTTATCATCCAGACAAAGATGCTGTTGAAAATAAGTGAATGATGAGAAATATGTATGGTATGTAGAATGCATATAAAGCAGAAGAGTCATTGACAAACTAGAAAGTATAGTCACATTCTATCTCAGGAATATTTTCTTTAGTTTTTTCCTTAAGTTAATGTGAAGGACAAAAATGCATCTGTCCTCCTACAGCATAGAATAATGTTCCTGCTGCTACTGTTAAAGCAAATTCTGACTTTAAATGTAGGCATTAGAGATTATTACTGGAGAAGTGTGGTGTTTTAAAATGAAATAGTGCTAAGACATACATCCTCTTACTTAGATAACACGATTTTGAAATTTTACTCTTAGAATGATAGCCTTGAAAAAAGAAAGTAGAAAGTACATTTTCTCCCTTGTTTTAAACATTTGTATTCTTAGAGTGACAACATATTGAATCAATACATTTTTACATGTTTATAATGTTTAGACATGTTTTTATTTCTGTAAGAAGAACCTAAAATAAAGAGAATGCCAGATTTTGAGAAAGTTGTAGAGGACAATCCAGAGAAGCATTGCACTGAAAGAAATTAATCAAGTGTTTCTTACCTATTTTTAGGAGAAAGAGCTATAACTATAGATAATTCTTAGGGACAGTGTTAATTCAATTTAAAATATACTTTTGAAGTTGCTGTATGTTAAGATTTTGACAATTACTAACATGAAAAACATATGTGTGTGTCTCTTGAACTAATTGCTGAACTAATTACTGAAAAAAATAGAATTCAAACCAGAAGTATGTCCACTTTTTGTTTTCTATGTATACAAGTGTGTACATAGTGTTTAATGAAAATCTCAGAAACATTTAAGTGCTAGATATCTAAAATTCACTAAGCTTCTAAAACAATCACTTAGAACATTATTATTGATTCTGAGAAAGTTGTTTCATTGATATGTCTTCGTTACTAATCATTTTTATAATGATTCACAATATTCTTAATTTTTCCTTTTTAACAAAGACATCTGTGAATCACTATCACATCTAGTAGACAGAGCTACAGCATCTAATGCCTGATCTCCTGCCCTGATGAGCTGGGGTTCTCACATTTGGTGCCAAAACTGTTGGGAAGAAACACCCAGACTCAATTTGTAGGTTTCAGAAAGAATGCACTCAGACACAGGGCAAGAAGGCTATGGATGGTCCTTTTATCTCTAAAGCAGAAGCAGCAGCCCCCTTTTTCTCCATTGGCTTGGTTGAAGGTTCAAAGTCTATTCCACTTGACCAGTTTACATGGCCCAAAGGGGAGGAATGTGAAGAGATTGCTAAAGGGAAGAGAAGGAGGGAATTGTAAGGCACAGAACATCTTTGGCTGTTGATAAACTATCATTGGTTTGTAGCTGTATTCTCACAATTTAAACTGAACAGGCATTTCTCCTAACTTAGTATGTTCAGGAGGGCCACCTAGGGTGGACTAGAGTCAAAGATGGAGATCCTCTCTTGTTTATATTTTTGATAGAAAAGTTCTTGTTATTACAATGCATGAATTAAGTACATTTGGGCATGAACTAAGCAGTGTAATTAAGCATAAATCGTATCTCCGGGCTTCCAAACTCAGGTCATAAAAAATTATAATTTTAACTTGTATGTTGTAAAACCAACTCCCAGTGCTGTAAGGAAATTTATGCTTTCCTACAGATGACAGAAAGGAAGGACAAAAGGAAGATCAAGAAAACAAGACACACTAGGAAAAAAGCTAGCTCAAGAGTGTCAAATAGGTGAGAAAATCCTGTTCTGAGTGACACACTTTTTGGTCTGTCCTGGTTGCCTGCAGTATTAAGCCAAGAACTTCCTAGCTGATGCTCTAGCAGTAAAGTAAATACTCTAGATGCCCTACGTCAAATGCTAATGCACATACTTATAAGAAAAATTAGTTTGTTGGCTTGTAGCACTGAGTTTTATAGTAATTTATTACATGAAAATTAACAATAGAAAAACAAATGTTAACACTCATTAAAAGTATGTACAAAGTGCTGCTAAAAGAAATGCATAAGTTCTTTTCAATTTTAGAATTAATATAACCATGAATGAATATATTCATGGGATATAAATTTGAAATATAGAACCCCTCTAGTGTTCAGTATGTAATGTGTATCTAATTTTTTTGAAAGACAAAAATGTTACTAACTTGAGTACAACCAAGCAGGTATATTCATTTGAGTTCATTTGCCTTGTTATGTGATTGATGAAGATGTGATAAAATATAAACAATAAAATAA
>NW_004624789.1:240551-280994 GCF_000247695.1 Heterocephalus glaber | reverse complement strand
AATCATATTACAAATAATAAAATATATGGGAAAAAACATAAGGCAGAAAAATGAGATTAAGCCTGTAGAAAATAAATTTATACAATATGATCAAGAATTTTCAATTGTTCTTATGTAGTATATGTAATGTAACACCCATAGCAACTTGGGAGTACTCCACAATAAAGGATATTAATATTTCTGAAAAATATATAAATATTCACACACAGGAAGATTCATAAAAAACACAAATGACCTCAAGACATATCTTCTCTCAACATGATTCAGGTAAGGTCATGGTTTGGCTTTCAGTTTGAGTTAATTATAGTCTCTATTTCAGTATATTTCACACATCAGAAATATGGTATAGGAATTGTGAGTCACAATTTTCTGATCCTTTCTCTCACCAAGATTTTCACTCTAGTCTTCTCCCTAAGCAATCCCTTACCTTCTCCTCATCATTTTTTTAAAACAAGGTGACCAATCAATCATTGCCACCTTTTTCAATCTTATCTTTAAAGACGTTTCATATAGTTATTTCAAATACATTCTTTTCGACTGTATATTGCATTATAGATATAATTTGCCTTCACTTTTAAGCTTCAAATCTCTTTTAAACTGTTTTGCTGATATCTGATTTCTCCCTATTTTTCAGCCTGTACTATGCTAATACTTAAACTATTTCCCTATGACACTATCGTCTGTTATTTTTTTTTTCATTTCAAATATCCTATAATCTGTATATCTTTTGTTCTACCTTCCTGTGCTGTGTCTAATTACCAAGTCATCTCAGAAATACTCTGCAACGAGGTTTTGGACTTAAAATTGTTATTAACTCATTTGGCTTTCTTTAGTTCTTTCTAAGTAAAAGTTTTATTTCTGACATGGTGCAGTTGCCTATTGACTTTTACTTTTAAATAATGGGCATCTGAAGACAGGAACAGAATCTTGATCTCAGATGTTCATAAGGATAATTACTACATGCTGGGTGAGGGAAGTCTAAGAATGGTGCCAAGGCAGACAAGCCACATGATTTTTGGACTATTGCCTGGGAATGGGATAAAGGTCAGTGCTTATAGTTCCAAGGCTGGAATTTTCTAAGGATCAAGCTGCACAGAAAAATCATTAAAGTAAAAATATTACATCAGTGCTTGTACAGACTGTACAAGTTACCTCAAATTATTCTTTGCAACTCAGTAAAATAAAATAATTTAGTTGAGTTTTGAGAGCCTAGATCTGTTGGATCAGCTTAGAGACAGGTATTTAGTATTCAAATGATCCTGGTTCAATCGCTAGCACTGAGAAAACAATAACAAAGATGGTGAATCCCAGTGTTCGCTTCAGCAGCACAGAAACTAAGATGGTGAATCCCAGAGGTTTCATTAGATGTCCCTTTAATTATTACACTGGCTTGCATATTCCATCCTGTTAAGGGTTATGTCTAGGTGTCCCTCCAAAGCTTCATGCACTCATAAGTGGGGATTTTCAGAGATGGCTGAATCTAGAGTGTGTGATGCTGGGAACAAAGATGTGTGATTACTAAATTAATCCACTGATTGGTTAGATACAGTTCTGGGATTGGATAATGGGAAGGCCCTCCCTGAGTGTGAGTGATAAGGGCATGTATCCTGGACAGAATATAAAGGACAGAAAGAAAGCTGAAGGGGTTGGTTGTCACTTGCTGCTTGGTGTTTTTGCTGCTTTCTGCCGTTCACGTGATGAACAGTTTTTCTCTTCTGCATTGCCTCTGTGCCATGCCCCCTTGCCTTGTAGCCAACTGATTATGAACTAAAATCTCTACAAATTCTAGCCAAATAAACTTTTCCTCCTTTAAATTTGGGTATCAGATATTTTGTCTTTGCAAATAGGAAAGTAATTAAGACATATTCCCTGTTTTATTTCCTTATTTGTTGATGTCATTCACTACATTGTACAATGCATTAGGTAGCCTAATTAATACTATCTGTCTACTTAGTATAAGTTCTGAACCAATGGATCAGAAGGGCATATAATAAATAGATCAAAATTAAAATATCACCTCTTGTTTCTAGGGTGAGAGCTGAAGTTTAATGAGACTGCTAGGGGATTTTGCTACCAAAATACCAGTTAAGAGTCAGGCCTTTCTAAGCAGAGATACAGAAAGAGAATATGTTATATTTTGGCCTAACAAGTTACTGAAGATTCAGTGGGATACAGCATGCATTATCTCCATGTTATTGTGAGTCAGGAATCACTCTGCTCTTAGCTGAGTTCTCTGCTATGGTATTAAGGTGGTTCATCATGCTGCATCTTCTGGAGACTTAATTAGAATAGAACCTGCCTCTCAATTCATTGAGATATTGGAAGAATTTATTTTATTCTAACTGCATGACTGTGGGTGCCAATTTCTTACTCGCAGTTGTCAAGAGACTGTCATCTAGTATTAGAGGTGATGACAGTTCCCTGTTTCCTGAGAAACTTCATTAGACATTCACAACATAGTTCTTTGCTTTTTCAAGTCCATCAGAAAAATCTTTTCTAGCATCTTAATCTCTTTTTTCCTATTTATATAATCTACTTTAATTACAGAAGCAATGTTTTTTCATCTTTCCAATATTACGTGTGTTACAAACAAGACACAGATTTTGCCCAAACTCAGGGATATGACCCATTAAGGTCACCTTAGGGTATATCTGCCACAACAGCTACAGTCTGATACCTCCTTTATAACACCAATAAGGCAAACTAAGTAGACTCAATTCAAACAAATAAACACTATTCCTTACAGAAGCAATTGATACATGCCAAGTCCCAAGTATTGTTGAGAAATTCAACTTTGGAGCCTCATGAAGACTATATGGGCTATCACTGCTGTGTTTGTTGTTAAGTATTATAAATCAACATGGTTTCACTAACACCCTCAATATTCAAACAGTAATTTACACATTGTTGTGAATGTTATTTGTATATATCCTTAAATTCCATAATAAGTTGATTCAAAGTAAGATAGATTTTCCTAGGTATTCTGAGTAGGCCTAATTCAATTGGCTCAGAATCAAAAGTAGAATTGAGCCTTTTGTGATTCAAAGAAATCACACTGAGGGACAGTTTCAAGCATGAAAGCTTTATTTTGCTCTTCCTGGTGGCCTGTCCTATGGATTTCAGCATTGCTTTTTCCACTACAATCACCTAGTTTGATTTTTTAAAATACATTAATATATTGACATTTCATTAAACTCTGAAAGATACTGTACTATACTATTTTTTAAAATACAGTATTAATGTGTATATTTTAGGACAACTGATATAACTGCATAATCATATTTTATATAACATAGCTCAATGTAAGTATATGGAATAATATCACAGAAAATGATTTTACATTTTTCCAGTGTTTTTCATAGAACTTCAAACCAAAGAAAATAGAATGATAATGATATATCTGTAGTATTGGTTTTAATGTTTCCTTTTTTATTATGTAATTTTATTTATTTAATTTTATTTGTAATTTAATTTTATTTGGATTTTCTTATTGATTGTATAGATTAGTCCTACTAAAGGTTGCTCATTTTGTTTATTTTTTCAAGGAACTTAGTTTCAATGATATTTTGTGCATTTTACCTCTATATTAATTATTTCTTTTCTGATATCTCTTATTTCTTTCATTTTGTTTTGTTTGCATTTGTTTTCTAATTCTGTCTTCTGAGATTACAAGTTGTATGGAATATTTAATCTCTTATTGGTGCAGGCATTGATTGTACTACTTTTGCTGTATCTCCTTTGTTTTTGTGTCCTTTTAAATTTTTTTAAGTATTTATTTTTTATTAATACATGCTTGCAGAACGTAATGATTACTTTCATCCCGGAGAGTTGATTCAAGTACATAGCATATCTCAATTTCTCCTCTCATTCCTTTCCCCTTTTTTCCTTGCCCTCTCCCTCCATGTCTTGGTCCCCTTCCCATTTGCAAAAGATCTGTCTTCCTATTTCCTATTATCTACCTTTTATTTTGTTCTTTATTTATATTTTGGATTTTTCATATAAGTGAAAATACTTATTATTATTTACTTATTTTATTTTTTAAATTAAATATATTTAAAGTTGTGTGTCTAATTTCACTTTACATTATAATCTCATTTGAATCTATTTTCCTACAAATTATTCATTTTTCCTTCTTTATGGAACATTTTTCTATTTTTACTTGTTTTAAGAAATTTTTGTGTTGCATTATGGAGGCTGAAGTAGGAGGATCATGGTGAGTTCAAGACCAGCCTGCAATATATAGCAAAGCTCTGCCTCAAAAAAAAGGAATTTTTATTTATTATTTTCTTTGATTAATTGACTCTTTGAAGGAAAGTTGGTCTATTTCATCATATTTGTACAGTTTCAACAGTTTTTCTGTATTAAGTCCTCGTTTTATTGCACTGTAGTTTGAAAAGATGTTTGCTATGGTTTCAATTATTTTTGATAATTGTTTTGTGAACTTTTACCTAATCCATCTTTGAAAACATCCTGTCAATTGAGAAGAATGTATATTTTAAATTCTTTGAGTGAAGTGTTCTGCAGTTATCTGTTAGGTCCGTTTGTTCCATGGTACAATTTTATTCTGGTTTTTATTTGATGATTTTCTCTTTACATGATCCATTATTGAAAGCATGGTAAGGCCTGCAATATTACTGTAGAAGAGTCCATCTCTTCCCTTAGATGTAATAGTGTTTACTTTAGGTGCTCTAATATTCCCTACATATTTATTTAGAAGAGTTATTCTTGCTAAATAATGACCTTCTTTGTCTCTTTTTATCACTTTGATGTATAGTCAATTTTATCTGTTAGAATATTTGATAAATATTTATTGAAATAAATTAAAGAATACTGATATAAAAATTAAGAGTAACAAATGTATAATAAATTTATTTACAAAAAATAAAATATATAAATCAATGTATCAATATGTAGATTGAAAAATAGTTTTAAAAACCATTATATACATTTTTGTACCCTTGTATAAGAAATAATTGATCAAGAACATACATGACTGAACAAGATCTAAAGATTTATATAATAATGAGACTAAATAGATGCCCATTTTGAAATAAGAGCCCTTATACTGTTTAATTTCCAGATATATAAATTGCAGTAAAACTTGTACTCTTCAAGATAAAACATATGCCTATGTACCAGAAAAAATATTTTTTATTGTTACTCTTTACGCAAAATTACAATTGTTCATCAGATGAATATCAAATGACCATTTCTGAAAATTATTTGTTGACATATGGTACTGTTTTTTCAAGGTGTCAATGTATACGTGATATTGGAAAACAAAATGAAAAGCTAAAGGGTAAAAACTTGTGGGCTCTACTATAATGATAGTAGTAACAAAGTTATTCAGCTATATAAGAAATATTGAATTGTGAAGGTTCTATTAATGCTATAAAGACAGAAATGACAAAATTAGAGTTTCTAGGTAGGGAAGGAAACTTATGAAATCAAGAGTTTTATATTTGAATAGCTTTGCTGAAGAAATCCTAAGGCATAGAAAGGATACTGGTAGTGTAATGAAACACATAGTTTCACAAGCACATAGCACTTTTAAGATGTCAATATGAAGACATCAAGCAAAAAGCTTAAAACAAGGATGGTTAGTTTTGGACAGTTTCTACAAGAATTGGGATTTTGAGGGTTAGGCATCAATGGGTTGTTTAAATTTAGACATAACCTTGTTAAAAGTAATCAGAAGAATCTGAAGCTACAAGGGTAAGCCCAAAAGGTAGAAAGAGTCCAGAGATAAAGTAACTGCATTTTACTATTTTAGGAAATAGAAATAAAACCTATAAAGTGAAGTATAATCGGCCTTTGGTTATGATAATATCTCAGAAAAACGCTAATACTCTATTATTATTCAATAGCTTGAATTGTGAAGGATCCAGGATAGCAACAACTTTTTTTTTTTATCTAATTTAAGATCATCAGAAAACAGTAACACACACACACACACACACACACACACACACTATTAAAAAGATTAAAAGCAGAAAAACAATACCACACTCTTACTGACGGATGAAGCTGAAAATGTTAAATGGTCACAATAAGTAAACATATGGTGAATGCATGGCGGAAACACTATAGTCTTGATTTCAGTTTTGAAAAAGCATGTGAAGATTATATACATATTTAAATGGATTATTTTGTAAAAATTAATATCCACCAAGAAAAATATATTTAAAAAAGAAAAAAAAATCAACATTTGTCCAGAATAGAAAATATATTATAATTACTACAGAAAGAGTTTTGAAATGAAATATATTCACTGACATATAGAGTTAAAGAGTTAATGACCATTCACACTTCATAAAACTATCTTTTTGTACACTGATTCTTTTATGCATTTGTTTGTTCACTCTTTTTTTCATTCTATTAATATTTTTGAACATAAAATGTGTTTCAATATCTTCCAGGCATCAAATTTCAAGATAAAAAAATGATAGTCCTTGCTCTGAAAAGTATATTTTTACACCATCAATTATTTTATTATGAAAGTTACAACAACTGAAATAGGTAAATATTAGTGAAGTTTCTAGTAGTTCATATGTGATTTGAAACACAAAGATTGCTAGCAACTCCCTAGAGATTTAGGTGTTAAGAACATTCTACACATAATACAGAACATGAGAAATAACTTGGATATTAAGGGTCTTTGAAGAATTTTTTTTTTTAATTTATGGGGAAGAAAATGAGAAAGGAGATAGGCTCAGAGTAGTAAACAGGGGATAGAAACATATATGAAGAAACGACATTTATCCTTGAGTCATTCTTGAAAAGCAAATCTTCAGAGCATTAATAGATATTATGAATGAATGAAAAGTGTTACTTGTGAAGAAATTTGATAAACATGAATTAAGAAAAGTTAAACAGGCATTCTTCGAGGTTTTATTGTATTAAGGTGCTTTGAAAATTAACAAACCTAAGTGATACTTAAACTAATTTTTTCAATGGAATTTTTTTTGCAAGGAGTATTTCATAAGTCTAGGATTTTACTAAAAATTCTTCTAGAAAGGATGGGGAACACTTTACTTTTATAAAAGTAACAAAACAGATTTTCAAAGATAGATTTAGAAATTTAGAAATGTATCTCATGAGATAAAAAGCACAGGAGCAGTAAAATAAGGTGAATCAAATAAAATATATTTAGAAATTAGAATTCATAGCATCTATATCTGCTTGAAAATGTAAAGGGAGAAGAAGAAATAAATTACTTCTAGGTTTGTAGATTAATTGAGAAAGAAAATGATTGATCATCAAATAAGATAAAATTATAGAATCGGGAGAAATTCTAAGTTAGAACTTTGAAACAGAATAACAGGAATTCCTTTAAATACTAGTGGCATCATTTAACAAAAGATATTTACAGAAACCTGAAGGTCATGGGAAGATTTGTCACGAGAGATTTTTTGACATGAGTTGCATTGACTTTATATGAAAATCTTTGTAGAAAAATTGCGCCTGTATTTTCCATATATGTTCTCTTTTCCCATTAGCACTATGGTGTCAATTTGTCCATCCATAGTTCTTTAAGCAATTTAGCTCTTTAATAAGCTCCCCTATGTAGGTGCCCCCACACATCTATCTGCATCATTGTAAACATAGCTAGAAATTTGCACTGCCATTTTTCAAAATAGTGTAAATTGATCTTCATTAACAAACAATCCGGGAATATCAATGATTTTAAAAGATCCAGAATATCTCTCATGGTTCAGGAAATTCTCTAAGAAGGCTACCTTCAGGATGAGTTAATGGAATCTCATTTTCAGTTACTGGAATTTCACAATAAAGAGCCCCTGTGCACGTGCCCACATATCTATCTGTATCATTGTAAATATAGCTAGAAATTTGCATTGCTATTTTTCAAGGTAGTGTAAATTGGTCTTCATTAACAAATAATCCAGGAATATCGATGATTTTAAAAGATCCTGAATATCTCTCATGGTGCAGGAAATTCTCTAAGAAGGCTACCCTCAGGATGCGTTAATGGAATCTCATTTTCAGTTACTGGGATTTCACAGTATCTCCATACTAATGTGTGCCTCTACTATCATTGTGACCTTGGTAAAATAACATGGAGAATCAACATCTGGCTTTTTAAAAATTTAATTTAATATAATTATATTTTAATATAATAAAATTTTAATATAAAGTAGATATTACTAAAGATAAAATAAGCACTACAGTGTAACTGGCTTTTAAATGCTAAATTTTTCATCTAAAAGTAAAGCAAGTTCTGCTTATGAACCAATTCACTACCACTCTTATAATCTTAAAGAAGTGAAAAATACAATCCAAGAACTAGAAATATTGTTGAAAATGAATAGAGGTCCTGGGCTCCACCCACCATGACCAGAAGGCACAGGGTGAGGACCCCTGCCAACATGTACTACTGAAAGTTTTAAAAAGAGTTAACTTTGTCTAAATCCAAGTTGTGTCCCCAAAGTATATCTTAAATTATAGAACAAAAGGAGGGATTTAGGAGAGTGTTTATCAGGAATAATAAGAAGAAAAATGCTCTTGGTGGGCACTTAGCAAGAGGAGAAAGAAAGGTCAACATGCTTTCTTTGTCTTGGGCTTTTATACATAAGCAAAGTGGGTGGGCTTGTTTAAAAGAAAATAGATTCAAAAAGAAAATGGTTATCTTGCATTTCTACTCTTTTTTATTTTATGAAAATTAAAACAAAATTCATAACAAAATAACAAGTGAATAATGATAATTAATACACGGTATATTGTTATCTTTAAAGTAGTTAGTCTGGTTCCATTTCTCATGATTCCTGAAGTCTGGTTGAATTCCAGGTCCAGGGGGAGCAAAACGCTGTCAACTAACAGCACATCTTCTTCATGAAAGATCCTCAACTCCCTTTTTATTGTATCTTTTATTCTTCTTGTGGTTTACCTCTAAGCTTAACAAACTGCTTGAGTTAGTTTTTAATAGTAGATTGTTTTCCTTTATGGAACACTATAGTTAGGGTGCTCTGACTGCATTATCATAATAACTAAACTAAACCAAACTAAACTAAACTAAACTAAACTAAACTAAACTAAACTACTGCAACAACATCTCTGTATTCTTCCTCCACTCATGAATCTTACAATCTAGATTTAGAGGAAAGACCAGTTCTTATTGATATACTTCTAACTGAAACCTGACATCCTGGCAAATATTTTCTATAGAGTGCTATAATCAACATGTAGAGTCTTATTTTATATTTAAAAAATCAAAATATGAGAAAAAAATTAAAATATGTATAAAGTAAATAATTTTTAAAATTTTTTTCTCTTCTGTGTTCTGTCACTGCAAGTTAGAAGTCAACAATCCTTGTATTACATGTTGTCTTCAGGAAGATATTTATTGACTTTGGCATCTAGAGATTCTTCCAATGGCCTTAGCTTCTATATTTCAGAACCATTTTCATTTTTGAAATGGATATTGTAAAGTGCAATATGTTCTCATGTGATTTCTCAAGCAAATGGATGTTTTAAAAATATGACTTTATAATAATAATATATTCAAGGACTTGAATTATTATACCATTTGTAACTATACTCTTGTGTGAATTACTTCATAACAATCCATGGCCTGCTCACTTGGCTTAATTAAAGTGTTCCCATTCTTACAAAGTATATAAGTGGAGTGAAATTACTTTGAAATATGTCATTTTGTAGGAAAGAGTCTGATTAGCATATGATTCAGGGGCAGAGAGAAATAAATTTAGTCACAAGCAGCACAGCTCTGAGAACAAATGAGAGTGCTGGAGAAGGTGAACTGTGAAGATATGGAAAACAATTATTGCTGACTTTAAGTCTGTGTCTCCAAACTATTACAGGCAAGATAACACTATGTATTTCAGCATTGTTCTTATTCTTATTTTCATTCTTATTATTTGTACAACAAATAAATCATGGTGAGAGTAACTGATAAGCCCCACATTCCTGAGTTTCACAGCAAACATGCAGGTGGCAATTATAAAATGATGCACTATATTTAAACTCTTGATATATCAAGGTAGATCATTTTACATGTTCATGGTTAAGATGGCTTATCTTTGTTTTAAAATATTTTTATCATTAGTTATATATAATACATAAAAAAGAAACATGATCACTACAAAATGACAAAAAAAGATTCTCCTTTCCAAAAATATTTCTTAGATAAGAATTAGATTGTCCTTTAAAATTATTCTTTAAAATATGTGATGACTACAATTTAGTGTTATACTAAAAATACACATTCAAATATAAAATATGTCATAGTGATCGATGTCATATATGTGTCATAATTATTTCCATATAATAAATCCATTAGTTCAAAATGCAATTTTTAAAGTGATGAATGTTTTACTACTCACCCATTCATTTCACATATAAGCTAATATTAAAATGTTTTATTCATTATTTTGTCAGAGAACAGATTTCTTTACTAATTAATATAACCTGTGAGAAACATATTTAAGACTAATAAATTGTTTTAAAAATAGTACAGACTAGATAAGCTATTTTATTCATCTGATTTATGGCACCACTTCATCTGTATAACTCCCTTCATTTCAGTAGCAGTAAAGAGCAAAACCCTGAAATATCAAAATGATAAATTTCCTATACACCAAATATCTTTCTCTCTCTCAAGCATACCATACATTTACTAAAAGGATATGATTTCCTAGAAATGTGAAAGTGAATTAAAATTTTTGAGCATGATGATTTGTGTGTTGTAATGAACATTGTGCTGTATTATTATGACTTCAGTATCGTCAAATTCTGGCTATGCGCCCGAGATTCCTGAAACAGAACTGAGAGTTTCACAAAGATTAAACACATATGAAATGTTAAATCCTCAATCATTTTTCACACATTTTATGGATAGCCTATCCTTCCTCACAACTCAATATAGTTGAGGTGATGACTAGTGGAAAATAGTCCACTAATTAAATTTCAGACTTTAAAAAAGGTCAAAATAGTACAGCGTATTACTATACTTCACAGAATAAATGGAGCATGCAAATGTCAATACTTCATTCTGGCAAAAAAAAGCGTCTTAAAAATAATGAAAGGAAGTTGAACAAAATTGTCTCATTATTTTGAGATGTGTGTGGCAGACAAAATTTAGCTAGAGTTTTAAATTTACAGTGAGCCATTTGACAAAAAACAAAAAAGTCACCCACCTATATTCTTATAAAGCTATATGTTGAAATTTCTAGATTATGATTCCTGAATATGGTTTGTTCTGCTATAGAGTACAAATATATGTACAATCTCCCTTAGCAACATGTCTGATAAGTCTTTGTACATTGTCATTGTTAATCTGCTGAATTTTCATGTTCTGTTTAGTTTAATGACTTACTTTTTACCAATATGGTACTGACAAAACACCCTATACAAGTATCAACAAAATCCAGCACCAAAACTCTAAAGTGTGCATTGACATATATACACATCACACACATGCACGTGCACACACAAACACACAAGTTCTAAGTACTTATAATTCTTTTAATTTTTATATTAAAAATACCACAAAAGAATCATTTTCCTGCTACTTTTCTCACTGTTTCCCTGAAAGTTAAATGGCACTTATTTCTAGTCCTTAAAGTTTCAGTGTTTCTATTGACTGATATTTTCTTTCTTTTAAGTGGTTACTTATAATAAATCTCAACAAAATTATTAGTTATTATGAATAACAGATGAGATAATACATACAATGCATACATATCACAGGACTTGACACAAACCAGATGTTCTAGGAACCATGGTCTCATTTTACAAACAGATTCTGAGTCCTGACTTGCATTATTTGAAATTGCAATCTCACACTTTAATAATCACCTGTTTCTCAGAATATTATTTCACCTCCCAACTGGTCATCAGTGCTTACATCCATAGAATGATGAAAATGAAATTTATCTCAAAGCATTGAGATGAATATAAATAATAATTTTAAATGATACTTAACACATCTGCTACATAATCAAAGATGTATTTCCCTTTCAATATTTTACTGTAAATATTCTTCTTTTATTTTTATCAGTACTGTGCATCTTTCAAGTATATAATAATTAGATTCATCATGGGGAGTTGGTACATGTACACAGCACCACTTAATACATTTTACATAAATTTTTAAATTAATTATTTTAACTTGCTTCACTTTCACAGATTTCTGAATGTATACATTTCAGAAAAAGTCATTGTATTAATTTTTTCTCTTATAACAAATTTCCACTGATTTAGTGGCTTCAAACAGCATGTGCTTATTTCCTTAATTTCTGTAGGTCAGCACTCTTTGGTTTCACTGGGATAGGAAAAAGATGTCAGAAGTATATATATTTCTGGAAATTTTAAGAGAGAATTCCATGTTAAATTTTGTTTAGAAACAAAATTTCTTTTTATTTTTTCTTGCTTGCTGAAAAGCCTTTGGCCATACTAGTTCTTAGAAATCACTTTATTCTTTGGCTTGTAATTCCCTTCATTTTATACACTTCAAAATTGTATGAACAACAATAATTCTTCTCACTTTGCTTCTTGGATTTTTAAGGACTTATGTGATTAGACTACAGGCACCTAGATAAACTAGAATAATATTTTCATTTCAAGATTTCTAAGCTTAACACATACGTGAATTATTCTTGCATAATATTTGGTAATATATTCCAGGTTTCAGATTATGATTGGAACATCTTTAAAGGGCTATTATTATTCTGATGAACAAACAGGGTCAATATCCATGGGACTTTTCTTTTTGGCACCTTACATTCACAGTAGCCCAAAATCTTACTCTGCCTAGTTGGATGATTAGGTACACTTTGCATTTAAAAATTTCCCAGGTATATTACCAAAAGATAAACAAATGTTTTCCTTCAAATTGTGGGTTAAATCACAATGCTGACCAATATCATATGATTCAGATGGCTAGTGAAAGTCTTTTTTCCTTTCCTTGCTTGCATCACCTAAAATTCACTTCTAGCTGAAGATGCCGTGTAAAATGCTATGATGATTTACTGCCTCGTTTTAATATCACTCCTGATAACAATTAAATTTAAACTTTCCAAATTGTATTATCACCCTAATTGGTACAGTTTCCTTACTGGATCCAATTTAAGGAATAATTCTCAGGTTTTTACCTTACACTAAATTTTAATGAATTTCAGATCTGTGATTTCATTTGTCAGTATTACTAACAGTCCCAAGAAATATTATTTTGCATTCTATATTCTGTTCATCATATTAGTATGTTAGGAAGGCCATCATAGGCCCATTTCTCTATTAGCTCATCCAGATTGGGTTTAGAAACAAATTTACTGTGAGTTTTATTTCTTTCAATCTCCACTTCTCCAATTCTTCTCATCAGACCAGATTTTCTGAAAAGAAATAAAGGAACTTTGCACCCCGCTCTATTTTACCCTTGTCACAAAGATCCATTTAAATAATTTCTATTAGTTCAATTTCTTTTTAATTGTGTTTTCCTTCTGATACTTGCAATCTCATTGCTAAGTTTACTCTTCTTCCACACCTGCTATTCACTTATTAAATACATGTTTATGCAACCTTGCATAAGACTTCCCAGCTGGCTACACAAATTGAGTACCTAATAGGTGAATATATTTTCATAGATTAGTCAGAATTTTAACTTCATACTAACATGTTTGGTATAAAGTAGCAGTAAAATGCATATTTTTTACTGTATTGGATATTGAAGGCAGAGTGTTTGTAAAGAGCTACATGTCCAGCCCTTTTAGTTTCTTATTTGAGATAGCCCCTCCCTAAGTCATTACAATGCCCAGACTAGATTTGAACTTGTGATTCTCCTGCCTAAACTTCATAGAGTGCTGGGATTACAGGTGCATGATAGCATGCTCAGCTAAAATCTATGATTTTAATATACAGATTTATCTAAGTGTAGATATATAATTACATGCACAGATTTATGCATGTGTTATTAGCAATAAAGGCATAAATCCATGTATATCTGATTTATGCATATATTATTTAACAATCAATTTAAGCAACTTCACAAATTAATTCATGTAATGTTCATGTCCACAGTATGAAATAATTACGGTTGTACAATCCACATTTTATACTTGAAAAAAATGAGGCACATAGCAAATGAATACTTTTCCCGAGAAGTTTGAAACAATACCAAGACACTGTTTGTCTCCACTATGCTGCATAGCCTATCCATTTGAAAGCTTCATAAAGGCTTAACTCAGCTAATATTTGGACTGAAAGATGTAAAATTAAATTACTATATTTTGAGAAATAAAGTTAAAATGAGTAAGCATAATTTGAATGTAAATGCCACATGCCATTACTATAACATGTTGAATAACTCAGAGTAAAAATTAAGAAGAGTACTTTGATTAGTTATTTTATTCACATTTCAACTTTTATCATTCTTGAGTTTTTAAATTGAAATTGAAATTGAAAATTAGCACCATTTTCTTTTCTGTTTAATGTTCCTAGCTCCCAAATATATGTTATCTTATCTGCCTTTTCTGTTTTCCTCTTTTTTCATACATTTCCCTAAAAGAGCATTCATCTATCTTTGCCTGATCCAACTTTTTACCTCTTCTATTCCTTTTTATACTTCAAAGAACATGCTCTTGCTGCACATATGTACTCTGACACTGCACATTTCTTCAAGTTACAGCAGCTAACAGAGCAGGTATTAATTTTTATCTTAAGTATCAATATAAATCTTACTTTAATATAATTCTGAAATGCTCTAGTAAAACAGTATTCTTAGGGCAAGTCTCTTTCAAAACTCCACATCCATGATAGGTGTAGGCAGTTACCAACAAAACAGTGTGTCGGAGTCTACAGTCTTTCCACATCCTCCCATTTCTTATCCTTATTATCCTGTATAGAAAAAATATGAAAAAATTCACTGCTGAGAACCCTATAAATTTACATTGTACTTTCAAATACAGAATGATAGTTCTCATGATGGAAAAAAAACTGTAAGAACTTGATTTTACTATTGCAGAGACTGTATGCCTTGTACAGGGTTGAGTTGGTGTACTAAATGAATGAATGGGAGATAATCAACTCTAAAAATCAGAGTTACTAGTACAGTAAAAAAATGTAAAACTAAAAATCACTCTAGTAAACAATTCTTTTTTCACTTATTTATGCAATCAATTGTGAAAACTACAGTTTTCTCTAGACAGAGATCAGTTCCAATCTCTTTTCATCTTTACTTGGATGATCAGTATCTTAAAATCACTATATTAAAGAAAACTCCTTATCTGCTACTTTTGCTCCTTCAAGATTAAGACTATCCCTATGGAATCCCATCATTCTCCATAGGTTTCTCTTTCACTTAGTCAAACATTTGTAAATAGCCTTTTCACTGAATTCCTCTCATTTGACCTTTTGATCTGTGCCATCTGTACCATCTGGATGCTTGTCCAATGCAACACACAGTTTTCTTGCATAAAATTCTAATATCTTAAAAAACAAGTTGCTAGGAATAATTAGAAACACAATTTTTTCTTGGCTAATTCACACCATACAGAAATGAAATTGAATTTCACTGTATATACCAAGCATTTACATAATGGTGTTAATTGAGCAGCTTTTGTTGAAGACCTGTGATTGAGAGAAAGCATGTTATGTAAAACTTATGGTATGTTCAATTTTCAATTTAAATAAGACTAATAATGCATGGCAGTGACTACTATCGTATCTCTGTAATTTAGTTGATCCAGGGAAACAGGGCTATTTCCATGAGCCAAGGAATGTAATACTGTGTGTGTGTGTGTGTGTGTGTGTGTGTGTGTGACTTCTTATTGATTGTTTGAGAAATAGTTGCCATAATTGAACCAGAGTGGGATGTTTCCTCCTGCAAACAGTAAGGTGAAACAAGATGCAAATTCATACTGGCTTTGGGCTTTCACACAGTGATAATATAAATATATTCCTAAAGGATTCTTAAGATGTGAAAATTAACAAATTCCAATACTTAAAATCAATTGAAAACCCTGGAAAATATTACAGGGAGTTAAAATACATATCTTGGAATATTTTTACCTAAAGTAAAGGAATATCTTATTATTGATGATTGAGACAGTGAATGATTTACACAGTTGGATATTGCTTTGTTCTCTATGAATAGTGGCTTTGGAAACACTGATTGACATAAGGCCAGCATAGACAAGGTAAAACTTAATGGGCTATTACAGCATATACCACTGAGTAATTAAGTAACATTATAGTGCAAATTGTTGATTGATCAAGAACACTTATTAGCTGTATAATTTTAAATGAATTGCATATATTCTCTAATAGTCAATTTCTTTCTAGACAATGTATGTAAATTGTATATCTCAATGGATTGTGAGGATTTTATAATATGAATTAAAACATGTGAAGAAGTAAAGAACACAGGAATAATGGCTGGCTCACAGTAACTTCTCTGTAAGCACTTACTATTATTATTACCATCATCATATTACTAAAAATGAAAACTTAAAAAAAATCTCTGCCTAATCTCAGCCATCAGTGGTTGCATTCAGTACTATGATAATTCAATTAAGCCTCTCTTCCCTGAACTTGCTCTTTAAGATTTTCTTACCTTCAGTAATTTATTATATCTCCACCACTAATGTCCTACATTTTAGCAAATGATTTCACCTCCTAAATCACAAGTTAAACTTAAACCATTGAACTGAAACATGTTCATTCTCCATTTATTAATTTTCCCCATAACTTCCAATTTCAGCCAGGAGTTATCTTTTCTCAAAGACCACTATTTCCTTCAATTCCTTAAGTCTCAAACCTCTTAACTTATTAAGAATATTAGTTTTCAAATAGCTATTTTTGTATCCAAATCCTTCCCTTAAATATTTTTAGAATTTATTTATACATTGTTTTCTCTAATGCTATAAAATAATTATTACATTCATTACTCTCTCTCTCTCTCCCTCTCTCCCCTCTCTCTATCTCTCTCTCTCTCTCTCTCTCTCTCTGAGACTATTTTTATTCATATTTTGGGGCAGACATTTTTAAAGTTTTATTAATACATATTAGTTATACAGAATAACAGGTTTTGTTTTGACCTATTGGTACATGTATGTAACATATTTTGCCCTTGTTTTCCTTTCTTTCCCTTTTCCTCCTATTCCCTTCTTCATCTCTAGTAGTTTGAGACTATTTTTGTTTTTAATAGTCAATCTCCTATTATTGCTCATCTCTGCATTTCCCACTCATTCACATCTGTTGCTAGGACAACGCCAACTTTCACAAGGCAACACAGAAATTATACCTGTGTTTCTTTGGACATAGACTCTTAGAAGCTTCTCTTGTAACCCATTGTGCTAAAGATTCTATACAGCCCTCCTAACAAAGCTCAGTTCAATTATACAAAATGAGTTCTATGTATATAAAATGAAAACTCTATTCCTTAGAAATTTTAACCCATATATACACTAGCTTAAACTCATATATTTTCTGATATATTTTATATTTGGCCTTTTTTCTGTCATCTTTTACTGATATATTTATGTTTTCTGATTTCATTTGAAGCCAAGAAAACTGTATCAAAGAAACAAGTAAAATTAGAAATTGTACTTATACAGTCAGTGTAACATCAATGTATGTAAAAATCTATTTTATAAAATATACTTTAGTTTTTCAGCAGGTTAACTTGGTCAAGAAAATTAATATTACTGATGTTGATTTGTTTATAATAAATGGAAGAAGTATCCCCAAAAGGGAAAATGTTATCCTTATAGTGTGATTAGTGAAACGTTTCCAAATAGGGGAAATTATATACAATATTTAAAATGAGAGCAATTAGAATTAAAGGTGAATATTAGGATAAAACTATTTATTAAGTATCTTTAATAGTAAATTTACAAATCTCATTTATGCACTTTCAAAAATAAATATATTATAATAGTACTGGAGCTATGGCATGCTAATATTTATTGAAATAGAAATTAGCTTTTATAATATTATTAAAATCAATAGTATCTAAAGTTAATATACTATCTTATTAAATATTATTCATATGTTCTTGTGTGCCACATATATAATAGCATCAAAAATCTGGAAAACATGTAAATCACAAAAATAGAGTTGTTTAGTGCAATTTTACTGCCTAGTATATGAGAGTGATTTATATGGCTGTTAATGTAAAAGAATCTTTAAATGCAATCCAAGTATAAATCACAAATCCTGGAACGTGTTTCTCAGATTTTTAAACAGAACTGGGACAGTCTGGGGTATATCTTACCACTGCACCATTTGTGACTAAAATGTACTGACTTTCAATTGCGTGTCACTCATTGTAGTATCTGTAGCACATATGCTACTTCAGTCATAATGCTGCAAAGAAAACCTGCTCAGAAAATGGCAAGGGAGCAATAGCAAGAGAACTGAAGAAATTGGTTTAGTTCCTTGTTCTAAAAGGGACAATTTCTTTCAAAATCTAAAACAACAACTAAAAAAGCTTGAAACTGAAAAAAAAAATTCTCTGTTTAAGTACCTTCATTTTGCAAATAATTGCTAAGTAATTGATCTATGCTAAACCCTTTTAACCTACTGAAATATATTAGTGACTAGAAAAGACATGGTTTCCTATGAACCGTGCTGGAGGCAAATGAAAAATAAATAGTTAAAATATTTCACATAGTGGAGAAGTGGTTGGAATAAGTTTATATTTCTTACATAATGGAAGTTTATAAACATTGATATTTCAAATTAAACAACTAAATTTGGATACATTTTTAAAAGATATTTCTATAGACACTTCATTAAGAACCAATGACACTTGCAAGTAAATTGAGAACAGGAATCCTGTTTTAAAAAGTAGTGAGTGTTGAAAATGACTTTCACTTAGAGTAGTTTGCTGAACTAAGGACTTCTGAATTGACAGGAACATGTGAGTGAGGTGGAAAACAACAACAAAAACAAACAAATAAAAACTTTATAAAACTTCATATTACAAACCTAATCTTATACCCTCAGAATAAGATTCAACAAAAAATAAGTTACGTTGAGGTGGACATAGAAGTGAAGTTTAATTACTTCAACTTTTGCAAAATAAATAAATCACTTTTGAAAATTTGCGATCCTTATGTGGTTCTAACATAGATTTTTTTTTTCAATCCCACATTCCACCTATGTTTTCTTAAAACCAGGAAATATAAAGATAAAAATTAAATTTAAATGGTCCTTGTTTTTGGTGGCTCCAGGCAGGAGACAGAAGTAAATGAAAACTTTTTCTGGAGAAACATAAATCAAAGGAAATGTAAAAATGATCACACATTAAATTTCATTATAATCAAGTAGCCTATCAGCAAAAATCAAACAAGTAAATAGGTGACTACTATATGAAAATAAATATAAATAGTAGACAATAGATATGACCAAAAATTGTTCTATATATTGGAACAATTAATTATTAATTTTAAAAAGCAAATTTATTTGATAAGCTTAAAAGAAAAAATAATTGAATATCCAAAGAATATAAATACATAAAAATGACTCAGAAGCCAGTTTCAAATTGAGCATTGAAGGTTTTTTTGGAAGTTAACACTCTATTTTGATAATAAACAAACTGAAAAATCAAGAACTCTTATTAAATGTATAAAAAAAGTGAAGTTATGAAACCTATCACTCTACCTCAAAATTAGAAACTGTGAGAATAGAGATAATCTCAGTTTAGTAGCACAAAAATCCACAAATTACAATCGTTATGGGAGTCATTGCCAGGCTAGGGAAAACTGAACTGTAACTGATGAATTGTTAAAGGCTCACTGTGTATATGTTTGAAAGATAAAAGCTCCAGCGATACTCAGATGCATAAAGAGACTTCACACTTTTCTGAATTTTACCTCCTGATACTCTATTATGTTCCCAAGTTATGTATAAGAGAAATTCTTTTTTGCTTCCATCAGGGAGACATGAAAAGAAACAATTTTGATATAACTAAGGGCATTCAGTCCTGAAATGAGGGCTTCTGTGAGAAGAAATTATTTAACCATAGATATGAAGTGACCTGGGAGAAGGAAAATACCCAAATCTATACAGTCTAGCCTTCCACGTGTGAGAAGGCAAACACTGAACTACAGTTCATTATTGTTATCTCATCCTACCTGCAGGAGGCAGGACAGAGAATCATACATCAGCTCCACAAATCAGAAGCACAGGCTCACAAAAAGAATAAAATCTAGTCATAAGCCTATAGGACTTTTCTCTTACCAGAGCCTGTCACAAAACTACTAATGACCTATTAACAGTAGTACCTTTTATGCAGCATAGCAAGTGCAGGTATCATGAAAACTAAACAAAATTTTACAATTCGTGCTGAAAGAAATAGGAATACATTTTGAAGAGACAAAAAGCAAGAGAAATATGAATAGTACAGAGATTCAAATATCAGACTGGAAATTAAAAATGACTGATTGATATACTTACTAATGGTTCTATCAGTAGAGAGCATTGAAGAACATAAGAACAATGAAGGCAGAGAAATAGGAATTCTAAAAATGAAAAATAAATGCTACAGATAAAAAACACTGTAATAAAAGTAAAGAATACATTTGATGTTCTTACTAGTAGATGGCACAGCTTTGGAAATAATATGTAAGCTTGTGGAACTCAGAGAGAAGCAACCTGAATTGAAATGCAGTCAGAAAAGACTTTTAAAAAAAATAAAAGACCAGAATATTGCTAAAATTGCAAAAAGGGTAGCAAACACATAGACTAGTAGGGGAGAAAAGAGAAAGAAAAAGTAAGATATATTTGGAAAACAACTGGGAATGTACCCAAATCAAAGTGAGATACCAAGCCACAGGTCCAGGAAGTTCAGAGAACATGAGACAGGACTCATGACACAAATATGCATAGACATACCATTTTCAAACTACAGAAAATTAAAGGTAGGAAAAAAAAATCTCAAAAATATCTGAGAGACAAGAAAAGGCTTGTTTTCTACAGAAGATTAAAGAATTATATCTCACTTCTTAGAAATCATGCAGGTAAAGGACACAGTTGCAAAATGTTAATAGGTTGAGAGAGGAAAAACAAACCAACAGAAACCGACTTAGACTGATGTGTACTTGAACATTACCCTTCAGGAATGAAAAAGAAATAGACTTTCATAGATAAAAATGGTGAAATAATTTTTTTTCAAGAGAGCTACTTTGAAAAACATGTTAAAAAATTTATTCAGGGATAAATAAGGCAATATTGCTCTAGAACTCAGACACACATAACAGAAGATTAGAAAAAAATAGTGTTGGAAAAATAAAAAATTTCATTCTATTATCCTTTATTTAGAAAGAATAATAATGCATTCCATATAGTTGATTCTATAATGTATGCTTAAATATAAATGAGATGGATTATAAAAATTATATATAGAATAAGAGGGAGGAATTCGGGTTAGCTTCTTATCATAAAGTACTTTTACTAATCAGATCAGAAACAGGAATGGAAAATATTGTGATTTGAAAGTGAAGATACATTGTAAGTGTACTCTGCACACTTTGAGGACATCATTAAGACATTTAAAACAATCAAATAAAAAAGTGAATTAAACTTATATACCATGAAAAGAGAGAAAATAAAATCAGATAAAATGTTCAAATAATACAGCAAAAGTCAAAGGTCACAAACCAAAAATAGGAAGAAACAGTTAAGGCAAAAACAGAACACATGTACCAATAAGGCAGATATTAATCCAACTGTATCAATACTTGATTTGAATATCAGCACCAGTTGAAAGATCGATAACATTATATCAAATTAAAAACAATACACAAATCTACATTGTCAACCAAAAAACACACTTTAGATATAAAAAAATATGGATAAAAAAGTGTTTGAGTCAGGTATTGTGGTATATATCTGTAAACCCAGTACTCTAAGATGCTAAGGTAGAAGATTACATTTTCTATCCACCTGGGTAACTTAGTGACTCAACAAAACCCTGTCTCAAAATGAAGAAAATAAAATATAATAAAATGATCTGGGGATATAGTTTCAGTTTAAAGAACCTGGGTCTAATCTCTAGTACTGCAAAAAAAAAAAAAAGTTTGAAGTAAAATATTCCATGAAAACATACAGCAATAAAAGAACAGTAGCTATATTACTTTCAGAGCAAATTTCAAAGATTAAAAGTCTTATCAGGAATAAAGGAGAGCATTAAGTAATGACAGAGCTGTTAATTCTCCAAAAAGTTATAAAAATTATTGACACACATGCACCTAATCATATAGCATCAAAATGCATGAGGTAAAAAATGATAAAAAATTGAAGAGAAATAGATTAATCCAGTTATATTTGATATGGTTACCCTTCTATCAGAAATCATTGCAACAAGCAAAACTTACATAATTTCATCCTTTACTCAGCGCCACTAAAAATCAACTGTATATAATTGACACCTACAGATTGCTTCATCCAATAATAAGATAATGCACACTCTTCTCAAGCTCATGAGGAGCACTCACCAAATAGAACACTTTAAAAATAATTTGAAAAGCACTTTAATATATTTAATATAATGGAAATTATACAGGATCTACTCTTAGACCATGTAGAGTTAAACTAGTAAGATAGCCATATATCCAAATACTTGGTAGAGAAAATTTCAGTTCTAAATAACATAAGAGTCAAAGAAGAAATTTCAAGATAAATTTTTATGTACTTTGAAAGAAATGAAAATCAAAGAAGTTATGAAAAGCATTTTTTTCAGTTGTTAGGGTTGAACCCAGGGCCTTACAATACAAGCTAAGCAAGTCTTCTAAAACTGAACCATGTCCCAAACCCAAGTTATCCAAATTTTTTCAATGCAACAAAACTGCTTTGAGGGAAATGTATGGCACTAAATGCATATATTAGAAAATGAGAAAAATATAAGGTCAATTATCTATATTTCCACATTAAGAAGCTAATTTAGCAAGATTAAATTAAATCCAAAGTAAACAGAATTAAAAACATAAATTAGAATAGAAAATATTTAACTTTAAAACAAATATTTGAAAAATAATACAAATGAGAAACCTATAGTTAGGATAAATTAAAAATTTTAAAATCACGAATATTAGAAATAAATGAGGCAGCATCACTACAGAGATGAACTTTAAAACTACAACTTTACTCTCCCAATCTTGATAAACTTTATTAAATTAATCAATTCATTGAAAGATACTGTGTCACTCAATTTTCTATCACTATAACAAAATATTTAAGAAAATTCCCTTCTAAAGAGAACAGATTCAGTTTGGCTCGCAGTTGTTTCAGCTTTTATAGATGATTAATTGGCCCAGTGCATTAGGCTTGTAGCAAATATGAAAATCAAGGAAGAAACAAATGGAAGAGTAAAATCACTTTTATCATAGTTAGAAAGCAAAGGGCAGAAGGGAAGAGACTAGGATGCCATAATTTCTTTCAACAGCCTTCAATTATTAAAAAAACTGTAACTGAGCTCCAATTCTCAAAGGTTCTATCCTGAAGAAAACTTCTTTAACACATGGGTCTTTGGGAGACATTCAAGATCCCAACTATAGCTGAAAAAAATCACCCAACAACTCACAAAGAATGTATGGTTTAAAGAGGCCCTGCTGATGAAATGCATTGAATAATGAAGAAATGACTTTGTTATGCTTTACATCTAGATGTCTCCTCAAAGCCTCATGCATTCATAGGTGGGGCTTTGGGCAGTCACTGGATCATGGTGGCATGACCCATCCCCACGGAGAGGTGGGTCAATGAGGGCATGATACTCATCAGTCAATTAGTCTACTTATCAGTTTGGAGATAAATGTTATGTTAGGAGTTGGAACCTGATTAGAAAAGGTGGATCACAGCAGGCATGACCCAGAAGGGTATTATTTTCTTCTCTCCTCCTTTGATTTCTCTCTCTCTCTCTGCTTCCTGTCTGCTCTGCCATGAACAACACTCCTCTGCCATGCTGCCCTACCTGGGAGCCAGCCAACTATGTACTGAAAACACTACAAAATGTGAGCCAAAATAAACCTTGCCCCTTTAAGTTGTGTGTGTTGGCTATTGTGTCTCATCTATGAGAATGTAACTAAGACAATTTTCAAAACCAGACCAAGATGATTTCTTGTTGAATTCAATCAGTCATTTCAGAAAGAAATTATATTAATTTTCCACAATATTATTTTCAAAATATAATAGAGAGAATATTTTTCTCACACATTCTAGGGTTGCAGAATTATTCTAATACAAAACCAGACAAAAGCATTACAACAAAACTGCAAACCAATATGCATTGTGGCTATAAGTGCAGATGTCCTCAAAACTACATGCAAATTGAATATATTATATAATATATCATACCGTATAACAAATTTAGAGAATTCATATCACTGGACATCAAAATTTAATATAAAACTTCACTAGCCAAGATTGTGTTGTGTTGGTGAAAAATAGACAAAAAAATACTTGAAAGAATGAAAAAAACAAACTAATATCAACTTTTTGAGCTGATCTTTGTTAAGAATCTAAGGTATTGAATGGAAAAGGAACTCTTTTCAATAAATTATGCTGAAATAATTGGAAATTCATATTCAAGAAGATTATCCAGATACAGATATATCCTTAATAGAAATTAATGCAAAATATCATAGATGTAAATGTAAAATATAAAATGCTAACACACATAGGAATATTCATGGCCTTGGTTTGATGATGACTTTTAGCAATATCAAAGGCAAGATATAAGAAAAAACAAGCTGAAAAATTAAATATTAATTTAAAAATTTCTCCTATTTGAGAGACAATGTCAGGAGAAAAAAAAAGCAATCCATAGACTGCAAGATAATATTTGCAAAGGTTATATGAGTTAAAGAAGTCCCTCAGAAATATACAAAGAAAACTTAAAACTCAAAAAATGAATATAAATACATTTATTAAAAGTAGGTGATAGGCCTTGAGAGACAGCACCACAGAAAATATACAAATAAAAAGCAGAATAAAAAGATGTGCTGTGTCATGTATCATTAAGGAAATACAATTTAAAACATTAAGTTACCATTATATTAGAATAGCAAGAAGCAGAACCCTGATAACATCAAATACTAGTGAGAATGTATAACAAGTACATTCATTAATTGCTGGTAGAGATACAAAATGGTATAGCTACTTAGGAAAATACTTTGTCAGTTTATTACAAAACTAAACAAGCTATTATCATATTATCTAATGATTGTGGTCCTTTATATTCACCCAATGGAGAAAAATTCATTGTCACTAAAATCTTGCATATGCATGTTTACTGAAAAACATGGAAACAATAAGGTCTTCATTAGGTACATGGGTGAAAACATTTGGTAATTCCAGAAAAGAGAATGTTTTTAAACACTATATAAGGAAATGAGTTACCAATCCACAAAAGATGTGGAGAAATAATAATTGCATGTTACTAATCGAAAGAAAATAGCTTAAAGATTCTACGTACTATATGATTTCAATAATTTGTCATTTTAGAAAAATCAAAAATACTGTGTTAATAACTAGATCAGTTTTTGACCGAGAATAAGGATGAAGAAAGAATAAATAATAGTGTCACAAAATAATTTCAATGCATTCTTCTTACTAGTGTAATTGTAGAAACATGTCATTATATATTTTTCTAAATCAATAGGGTGTATAACACCAAGAAAGAATACATATGTAAACTATGGATATTTGGTGATGATGATGTGTCTCTAGGCTTATCAATTGTAACGAATGTAACATTCCATGTTAACAGTAGGGGAGGCTACTCATTCATATTTATGGTATATATATATACCTTTGTATATCTTTGTATTTCTGCTTAGTTTTACTGTGAACACGAGGGAGTAAACTTTACATATGTTGTTTCCATTTGTTTCCTTACTGTGTCTATTGCATTGTTCTTGTCATATCTAAGCTTTATCATATCTGAATTTTCCCAACATTGAATCTGTGATGTAAAAATAAATTATATATTAAATGATAGAATATTTTCAAAATAATCACAGATATGTAAGAAACCAGTAATTGAAATTATAAGAATTTGATGAGTTCATAGGAAATAAAATTAAAATTCAACAGTTCAAATTGTCAAAGGAAGATAATTGACAGTATTCTATTGAGTAACAACAGATCAACAAATCCAAGAAATGCAACAAATCCTCAATCAGATTAAATTAAACAAAAATTACTACAGTCTTATCATGGAAAATTCAAAAGTTTTTATATATATCAATAGTGGCCAAAAATAAGAGATAAATTACCCACTAAGGTAAATGTTTGTATTTATAAAAATATTTTCAGCAACAATGATTAAAACAAAATTACAGTGGAATCATTACCAATTAGACATGAGAATATATTCATAAATTTTATATGTCAGCCAGTATAAAGTAGATTATGCCATAATAAGTTGAAAAAAACAGAAAAATACATAAATCTAAATTAAATGTACTCCTATTTTCTTATTTGAATATAATATAAAGTGTTATAATTGGCAAAATAAATTCTCTCATTTAAAAAGAGAAGAAAGACATGCATACCTACAGACACAAATCTATTGTGGAATATACTGGTGAGACAGTAGTGTCCTATCCTGCATATTTACGAGGTCCCATTGTATTGGAAGTAACTGCTTGTATAGATATGTCCCATAACTCTGGACTCAACTTCTAGAGCAGAAATCAGCAAGCCACTTAGAGTCAAATCTGGCCTTTGACCAATATAGTTGCAAATAATTTTATTGGAACACAGCTACACCCATTGGCTTAAATATTATTTATAATTGTTTTAATGTGAAAATTGAGTAGCTGCAATGAACAGTGTTTGGTTCCCCTGAACTAATGTTTTTATCAGACCTCTTAGGAAAGAAGTTTGCTGCCATTTGTTCTGAGAGTCCTTGTTCACATTTGATATAGGTAAAATGGTTTTTAGGTAATATTCTGCATTCACTGGAATTTAGCCCACTCAATCTACTTCCTGTTCATAGAAGACTGAAACCTAAAATTTATTTGAAGACTACAACAGTCACAGGAGTTTCTTCTAATTCTAAAGTCAAAATGTCTTTAGCAGGATAAGTATGTATTTCAAATATTAGAAGAGGATTTGATAAAAGGGAATCTAATAACTAGAAAAAGAATTATGAATTTATAAATAATTTTTAGATGTAGTAAAATAAACAAACAATTCCAAAATAAAAAATATAAAAGCAAAATTGTACATGTAATGATTAAATAAGAAATATCCATATTCACAAGTCAAGAATGACAGGATTAAGTGACTATTTTATTTAAAAGATCATAAAAAGATATATCTAGGATTTCATTTTGAAATAAAGTGTATTGTTTGTATTTCAGCCATACAAAATGATAGTTTATGAAATACATATATAATTTATATATTTTATAAATATGCAATATAATGATTACTTGTGGGGTAATTAACGTATCCACAATCAGTTACCTATTTTTCTTCCCTATTATTAGATAACTACAATCTATTCATTTAGCCCAAAAATCCTGCATATAGTACATAGTAACTATGTCTTGTAAGAATGTTAACCTCACAATCTGTTTTTAAATAGACTGAATGTTATCTCAAAAACAAATCAGCATTTGATATTTTAAAGAATTCTGCTAGACTCAGAAAACTCATACAAATTTAATGGGAGTGTACTAAGAAAGCCAACACATGTCTTGGTTAAAAAGAGCAACAACTGAAAGCACAAGAAATGCCTCTGGAACTTGATCTTTTTTTATAAAAGTAGATCAAAATGAAAATGCTAAACTGCTGAAAACAAATCATTTCTTACATTTAAAAAAATGTATACTCAGAGCTGGAACTCAAAGCCTAGGATGAATTTCTAATAACCAAAGAGTGAAAAATGGAAAAACCACTTTCAAATTGCAGAATGCCCTCTGGTCAAGAAATGTTCTGATCCTCCAGAATGGAAAAACCTCCCCACTGCTATCTAGTTATATCTAAAAGCTACTATGGACTACTTACCATAGGATCTGTTTTATTGTTCCCTTGATTGGCAGTGACTGCTTTGGTCTTGCATTTTTCTGTTTGTATGGAAAAGTTGATAATTTCTTTTTTAAATCAAAAGTCTCTTCATTAACATAAACTTCATGGCAAGAGCTTCATCTACATCTACATCTAATGCAGATAAATTGGGTCAGAATTTTAAATTTGTTGCTGTAGTTGAATACATTTTGGAATAGGGCATGTGAATAAGTATAATGTAATAAATAACATGAAAAATTATCTATAACTCTTTCCATCAAAATATAAAATCCATTTTCCTACCATCTAAATAAAGCTGGGCATGTAATTTCTTTGACTAATAAAATTTAGTGGACATAATATTCCTTCTAATCCAAGGCCAGGACTTGGAAATTCTTACAGTTTTTGCTCCTGAGTTCTTTAATTTTTTTCTGACATGTGAACAAGGTTAAACTTCCTACAATGCTACATAGAAAAACATAGTTCAGCCACTCCTATTATCTCAACTAAGGCCACAGAACTATCTTAAATCTTAGCCAACACTCTTTGAGGAAAAATTATTTACACACAATGGAGTGCTACTCTGCCATACAGAAATTTAAACTTGAGTCACTTGTAGGAAAATGAATACACCTTGAGACATAATAGTAAGTAAAATAAATCAGATACACAAGTTTAAATATTGTATGGTTTTTCTTACCTATGAAACACCAAATATAAAGAGGAGCAAAATAAAAGATTTATATTAGGAAGTAGGGAGATAGATCTTTCTAAAATGAGAAGAGGATCATCAGGGAGCAGAGAGGAAGGAGGGAGGGGAAAGAAAGGGGATAAATAGGGGATTTAAGATGTGTTATGTACATGCACTAACTTCCCATAAGGAATGCAAACATTATGTAGTACAAATATGTACAAAATAAATAAATTTCAAATTGACTGTGAAGTAGTAATCCAATTTCCCATTGATCATCAAAATCTTTCATCCTAGAGAATACAGTAACTCACTTCTTGTTTACTGATTCACTGGCATAGAAGCCAACTATTGAGAAGATTGTGAGTAACTCTTGGCTAAATAAAACATGCAGTCATTCATGTTGGCTGGTTAGTATCCCACATGTTGAGCCTGCAAAGGATTACATGCTACTTTGCATAGTGTAGTGTAATCTCAGCTAGTTGAGAGATCAAATGGGAATCACAGCCAGATATCAGGAGGAAAGATTGAGCCATGAAGAAGGGCTACAGATTCTGATCAAAATGAAATAGTACATTCAGTCTGTTCCCCAGTTGCAGATCTTAGGGCCAGAAATAATGATATAGTCAAATGGAACCTTCACTTCAGAGTCACTCAGAGAACCAAAGAAGGGCACAAGAATCAAGATGCTACACTGTATATCAAAAAAATTATGTTGAACACTTCCATCGGGGAAAAGAACAAATGGAAATGTTAGTGTTCAGAAAGACTGAATAGGTATCTTAAAGTAACTATTGTAAGTAAAACCGAATCTTTATATATCCCATGGCCCCACAGACTTTGAGCTGCAAAGCCTGTTTACTTCTTTGTATTGCTACTAGACAGGCAAAATAGTTTCTGTAGCATATTAAATAATCAGTAAATATTTTTCAATAAACAACATGAAATGATTTCACAGAGATAGAAGTATAGTCAGAAAGAATAAAAAGACAAAGGATCCCTAAAGTATAAAAAAGAAGGCAAATATAATACACTTTGCAGATAGGAAACAAATTTGCTTAAGACTGACTTCCTATACCAATATTTAGTGCCAGGAATTTTTTCCCCACCACTGGAGAAAGTGATATGTCTGTTTTACATTATTTGATTCATTATTTGATGTCTGATTGTTATTTTTTAATGAAGGACTTTGTTTATTTAATTTTATTTTTACACTTTGATACACATAATAATCACATTCATCTTAGGAAATTGACACCTATATATAACATATCTTGATTCTTCTTTTTTCTCACATTATCCTCCACCCCTGAAGGACTTTATTTAGAGAAATTATTTCCTATAATTATTCTATGACTTTAAACTCATTCCGTCTAGTGCCACTTGAAGTATGTCAATTCAGTTAAACACATCTTAATTGAATATTCTTTGTATTCGTTCTCACAAGGGAATTGCTGCAAAATCCATTGACAATAATTTCAAATATGTAAAATATCTACTTTTCTTAAAATCCCACTTAGAATATGATATAACTATTTTATAAAGAAATTTATGTTTAGTTTATCTAGGAATGACAGGAAAATTTTAAGAATAAAGTATAACATTATTTGTAGTATTAGGTCATCTAGTGTATTCTTCACAGAAATTCCAATTTATTTCTTAGCTTTTTAGACTTCAGGCTAAACAATAACCATCACTTTAACTTTCATTTAGAGGTCATGTTTATAATCCTTTAGTTATTTTGGGGTCTTCCTTTCAATCCTCTGTAGTTCTCTTTTAAGTTCCACAGTCAAAATTATATGCATGAAAGTTCTAACTATGCTGAGAAGCTGACTATAATATAAAATTTAATCTCATAGTATCAATATATTCTTCTTCACACCATGAATCCCAGTATTAAACTGTTTTTAATAATTAAGGAATGACATTGTGCATGCATGTTCATCTTGTTAGCTCATCTTATTACCCACAGCTAATGAATATCTTCCATTGGGATTATGAAGCATAGAACTAAAGGCGTCACTTTGTAGATTCAAATGTGAATTAGACATTCACAATAAAAGAAGAATCATGCAAATCCAGTGACCTTCCTCAATAGTGAAATAATGATCAATTATAGCTTACCCCAGACATATCATCTGCCAATATGTGTAGTTTGAGATTTATTTTATCTTCTATCACTATAATGAAAGGTCTGGGCAGCCCTGATGTGGAGCACAAAAAGATGGATGGATTAATTTTAAATTAAGAAGTATATTTCTAACATATGCCCAAAAATGATTCTTTGCTATTTAAAAACACTCCAACTGAAAAATGACATTTCTTGAATAATGCTATTATAATATTCTTACCACCAAAGTAAGAAAAATTTAAACAAGAGTTTCATGAATTTTCCTAAAGTGGTCCTATCCAGGGATTCCCAAATGCTAGTCAGGGCAGTCAGGAGGCTGCAAAAAGTTATCTGGTAAGAACTTCTTTATTTTGTTTTCATTTTTAATTTTATGTTTTGAAATAGTTATGGATTCACAGGAATTTTGAAAACTATGCAGAGAAAACTCATATAACCTTCACTCCGCAACTTCCCAATTTAACACCTTGCATCACATGTAGGACTAGAAAAATCATTCCTAAAATTCATTTGGAATCAGAAGAGACTCATAATAGCAAAACCAATTTGGGGCAACAAAGGCAAGGCAGGAGGCATCAGAATTCCCGACTTTAAATTGTACTACAGAGCTACTGTGATAAAAACAGCATGGTACTGGCAAACAAACAAACAAACAGCCAGACCTAAAGATCAATGGAACAGACTAGAAGATGCAGAAAGAAACCTAAACACATTCAGCTGCCTTATCTTTGATAAAGGAGCCAAACGCTTTCACTGGAAGATGACCTATTTAATAAATGGTGCTTGAAAAACTTGCTTTCCACATGTTGAAGACTAAGAATAGACCCATGTCTCTCAGCATGCACCAAATTAAAATCAAAATGGATCAAAGTTCTAAATATTAAAATAGAAACACTAAATCTGTTGGAAGAGAGAATAGAAAGAATTCTTGATGACATAGTTATAGGCAGAGACTTCATGAACAAAATCCTAATCACATGGAAAATACTACAAAGAATCAACAACTGGGTTCTCATCTTATTAGAAAGCCTTTTTTGCACAGCAAAATAAATCACCAATAGAGTGAAGAGACAACCCACAGAGTAGGAAAAGTTTTAGCCAGAGGTTCCTCAGGCAAAGGATTAATATCTAGAACATATGAAAAATTGGAAAAAAAATCAGCCCACCCAAATTTAAAAACCCAATCCAAAAATGGGCATCTGAAATGAATGCACACTTCTCAGATGAAGAAGTAGAAACAGCAAATAAATACATGAAAAAATGTTCAACATCACTAGTCCTTGGATAGATGCAAATTAAAATAATCCTGAGATTCTATCTCACTCCAGAAAAAATGGCTGCTATCAAGAAATCAGAGAGGGGACCAGGGATTTAGCTTAGTGCTTCTGCCACATGCCTCCCAAGCACAAGGTCCCAAGTTCCATCCCTGGTACCAAAACAAAAAAAATAAAAAGAAAGAAAGAAGTCAGTGAGGTCCACAGGGACACCACTGGCAAGAGTGTGGAGGGCCCAGCTAGAGGCCAACCCAGACACCATCGTAAGGGATTGCAAGAGCCAGCTGAGGCCCACCAGGACACCAGCAGCATCAGGGCACAGGCCCTAGCCAGAGGCCTACCTGTACAGGAGTGCAGTGAAAGGATCCAGAAAGCCATCATTCTGAGCCCAGGAACTGTGGTGCAATGGTGAGCAGCAGTGAGAGGCCTCTCTGAGGCTTGTTGAGAATTGAAGCTCACTGGAAAAGCAAAATGTCATGTCAATAAAGGTGCAGCAGACTGCAGTAGTTGATGAGTTGTTGGATTCAACAACTCCTACCAGAACCCAAAATCACAGTGAAGGAAAGGCAGGCAGTTTGAAACTGCATTAGAACCATGCGGAGTTCAAACAAGGAGGTCAGGGAGCTCAATTCCAGCCTAAGAGCCAGAAACCAGCCTGAACTTCAGTGGACTATGGCTGGCTCACTGATCTATACACTACTGACGCTGTCCACCACTAACAACAGAGACACGTCTGAAGGAGTTATTTTTTCCTCTTTTCTTTTCTCTTTTATTTCTCACCTTTCTTGTTCCTGTTTTTCTAGATTTGTCTTAGTTTTACAGGAGTAAGGATACAGTTTCTACTTTTTCTGTTGCTGTTAGTTTGTTCTGTTCTTGTTCTTGTTACTTCCTTCTCTTTTCTTTCTATCTTCACCAGTTTCCCAAAGTTTTCATGATCTTCCTGTGTCCTCTAGCTTTACTTCTAACTTTTCTCTCTCCTATTTCTCTACCCGCCAACTCCTTCTAAATCTCCCCAGAAGTCAAATTTGTTATATTGAAGGGCTCATTTACTGCAAATATATTTCTGATTGGTTCTAGATTTCATATATAACCACAAGTCTAGTTCATGTGGTCAAAGGTGGTAGATTAATAGTTACCACAGTTTGCCATTTTCTAGGCTGTGTTCAATATTATTGTTGATGCTGATTGTATTACTTTGGCCAAGGTGATGTGATTGTTTTAGTCAGTTGTTCTTCCTGGTATACCAAGACTGAGATCACCCAAGGAACATTACAGATTCAAAACCCAAAGGCCAACCAAATCTGGAAAACAATCCAAGAAGTAGCCATTCCCTGAAGATTCTAAATACAAGCAATAAAGATACCCACAAGAGCAATTTACAAGCAGCAACTCAGGAATTAAACTAACAACAAAAGCAAAAATAAAAATGAGAAGACACCTAAAAAAGACTCAAAACCAAACTTCCAGATCACAAAAAGCAACCCCAAGAGGCAACGGAATGAAATGCTGAAACTCAACCACCTGGACTCTCTGAACTTGCAATAAAAAAGGATCTAGAAAAAATGAAATCAGAAATAATTTCTCAGATGACAACAGAGATGTTGACCATAATGAAAGACATGATAAATAACTCTAAAACAGACACAGATAAAAAAACACAGGAGCTGAGGAAAATAATAGAAGCCATGAATACTCAGCATAGGAAGGAATTGGAAAGCATAAAACATATCCAAGCAGATATCCAAGAAATTAAAAATTCCATTGAAAGTTTCCACAAAAGAATAAGTGAATGTGGCAATAGAATTTCAGATGCAGAATACAGGATTGTGGTTAATGAACACAAAAACAAAGATTATTTAAAAATAACAAGGGAATGTGAGAAATCAATCCAATAGTTACTAGATGATTCAAAAAAGAATAACTGAAGGTTAGTTGGAGTCAGTGAAGGAGTAGGAGATAGTGCAAAAAGCATAAATAAACTTTTCACAGAAGTAATCCCAGAAAACTCTCCAAAACAAAGAATAAGAATTTGACATAAAGATAAGTGAGGCATATAGAACTCCAACTAGCAGTGATCAAAAACAATTTACACCAAGGCATATGATAATCAAGATTCCAAAAGTTCAACACAAGAACAAAATATTAAAAGATATTACAGAAAAAGAAACAAATCACATACAGAGGAAAGCCCATTGGGATCATAGCAGACTTCGTAACACAAAGCCTCAAGTTAAGGAGAGCAAGGAGTGAAGTATGTCAAACTCTAAAAGAAAATAACCTCTAACCCATATTGATGTATCCTGCAAAGCTATCTTTAAAATTCAATGGAGAAATAAGATACTTTCATTACAAAGAACAACTTAGGAACTTCATGAATACCAAACCAGTGCTCAAAAAAATTGTAAACAATATCCTAGGAAATGACAATGAGAGTCACAACTCCATGAAGCCCAACAGAATGAATCTTTTGGGCAAAGCAAGAAATTAAATGCAAAAAGAGGAAAAAATTTCAGCAACAGGAAAAGATCATGACAAGAATAGGTCAGTACATATCAGTTATAACCACCAATGTTAATGGTCTCAATTCACCAATCGAAAGAACTGAACTGACAGAATGGATCAAGAAGCAAGATCCAGCAATATGCTGCATACAACAACATAACTCATGTAATTCTAAAATAAATTTATAGACTGTCAAAGGATGGAAAACAATACCCCATGCTACAGGAACCCAAAAGAAAGCAGGAGTAACAATGTTATTTGCAGACAAAGTAGATTTCAAACTAAGATTGTTTAACAGAGACAAAGAAGGTCACTACAAGATATATGCTCCAAATACTAATGCAGTAACAATAAAAACCAAATATTAATGAACATGAATAATCAAATAAGCACTAATACAATAGTAGTGGGGGACCTCAATATCCCACTGTCACAAATAGACAAATCAAACAGACAAAAAATCAACAACAAAACACTACAACAGAACCAGACTCTTGAACAAATGGACTTAATAGATGTCTCCATAGTGTTCCACCCCACAAAAGCAGAATACACATTCTTCTCAGCTGCACGTGGGTTGGTGTCCAAAACTGACCACATACTTCTCATAGAACATGCCTAAGTACATCCAAAGGAATTGAAGTTACCCCTGTATACTATCAGATCATAGTGCAATGAAATTGGAGATCAATATCAAAAAAAACTATAGGAAATTCATAAACACATGAAAATTCAATAGCATGCTCCTGAATAACCAATACGTCACAGAGCAAATTAAAGAAGAAATTAGACAGCCTTACAATTAAATGACAATGCCAATATAACATATAGGAATTTATGAGACACAATGAAAGCAGTCCTTCAAGGGAAATTCATAACATTCAATAGCCATATTAGGAAAACAGAGTGAACTCAAATAAAAAACTTAATACTGAACCTCAGGCCTCTAGAAAAAGAAGAGCAAGACAAACCCAAAGCACGTACAAGGGAGGAAATTATAAAGTTCAGAGCAGAAATCAATGAGATGGACACTGAATGATACAAAAAATCACAGAATGGAAGAGTTGGTTCCTTGAAAGAATAAATAAAATCGACAAACCGTTAACCAACCTTATCCAAAAAAAAAAAAAAAAGGAAAGAAAAGGCTCAAATCCATGCAATTAGGAATGAAAAGGGTGAAATTACAATATACAGAGCAGAAATCCAGAGGATCATCAATACCTACTTGGAGAACTTGTACTCCAACAAGATGGGAAACACAAGAAATTGACAAATTCCTAGATACATGTGAATTACCAAAGTTGAACCAAGATATAAAAATTCTAAACAACCCAATATTGATCAATGAAATTGAAAACATAATTAAAAACTTAGCAACAAAGAAAAGCCCAGGTCCAAATGGCTGAATTCTACAGACATTTAGAGAACTATTGCCAATACTGCTTAAACCCTTCAATGAAACTGAAACAGAAGCAATACTCCCAAATTCGTTTCTGGAAGCAAGCATCACCTTGAGCCCAAAAGCAGAGAAAGACCCAACCGAAAAAGAGAACTATAGGCAATCTCACAAAAATCCTCAATAAGATACTGGCAAAGAGAATGCAGATCATCAAGAAGATCATAAACCTTGAGCAACTGGAATTCATACCAAGGATTCAAGGATAGTTCAACATACACAAATAAATAAATGTAATACATTATATTAATAGAGCAAAGGAAAAAAACCAAATGATTATCTCAATAGATGCAGAAAAAGCATTCTATAAAATCCAACACCAATTCATGATAAAAATGTTACAGAAAATTGGACTAGATGGTCTTTATCTCAACCAGATAAAAGCCATCTATGAAAAATAAATAGCCAACATCATACCAAAGGGCCAAAAACTGAAATCTTTCACACTAAAATGAAGAACAAGACAAAGAAGATCACTTTTGCCACTCCTGCTCAATATAATTCTGGAAACATTAGAAAAGAGTAATAAATAAAAGGAATAAAGATAGGAAAGGAAGAAGTTAAACTGTCATTATTTGCAGATGACATTATACCATACATAGGAGACCACAAAAACTCCACCAAAAGACTTCTAGACTTAATAACTAAATTCAGTAGGGTAAGTGGATACAAGGTCAACACTCAAAAAACAATAGACTTCTCATACAAAAATAACAGACTCACTGAGAGAGAAATGGGGGGAAAATTACTTTCACAATAGCATCCAAAGAAATAAAATCTCTAGGAAACAATCTAACAAAGAAAGTAAAAGACCTTTTCTCTGATAACTGCAGCACTTTTTAAAAAGAGATCTAAGAGGATATCAGAAAATGGAAAAACATCCCTTGCTCCTGGGTAGGAAGAACCAATATAGTGAAAATGGCCATACTTTCAAAACTTCTATATGGATTCAATGCAATCATGATTGAAATTTCAACAGCATATTTCACAGAACTAGAGAAAACAATCCAAAATTCATTTGGAACCTGAAGAGATTTAGAATAGAAGAAGGAATATTAGGCAACAAAGACAAGGTAGGGGTTATCACAATCTCCAATTTGAAACTATACTACAAAGCTAGTATGATAAAAACAGAATGGTACTGGCAAAGAAACAGACCTGAGGATCTGTGAAATAGATTAGAAGTTTCAGAAACAACTTCAGAAATACTCAGCCACCTCATCATTGACAAGGAACCAAATGCACTCACTGGAGAAAAGATAGCATCTTTAATAAATGGTGCTGGAAGAACTGGCTTTCAATTTGCCAAAGATTAAAACTAGACCTATATCTCTCACCATGCACTAAACTAATATCAAAATTGATCAAAGATCTAAATATTAAAACAGAAAACTGATAGAAGATAGGTGAGGTAGAACTCTTGAAGAAATTGGTGTATGAAGAGACTTTATGAACAAAACCTCAGGTGCAAGGAAACTAGCACAAAGAATGAACAACTAGGATCTCATCTTATTAAAAAGCTTCTGCACAGCAAGAGAGTGAAGAGATAATGCATAATGTGGAAAAAAATTTATCAGCTGTTTGTGAGACAAAGGTCTACTATCTAGAATATATAAAGAACTTAAAAAAATCAGACTCCCCAAATTTAAAGACCCATTACAAAACTGGGCATCTGAAATGAACAGACATTTCTCAAATGAAGAAGTAGAAGCAGCAAATAAACATATGAAAAAATGTTCAACACCTCTGGTCATTCAAGAAATGCAAATGAAAACAATGTGAGATTCCACCTCACTCTGGAAGGAATGGCTGTTATTAAAGATATCAACCAATAACAAATGCTGGCTAGGCTGTGGGGAAAAGGAGCAATTCTCCACCATTGGTGGAAGTTTAGACTGATGCAACCACTGTGGAAATCAATGTGGAGGTTCCTAAAGAAAACTAGGATTAAAAGTTCCATTTAAATCAGCTATTCCACTGTTGGGAATCTTCCCAAAGAATGAAAACCATCATACCACACTGACACATGTGCACCCATTTTTTATAGTGGCACAATTTCTAATAGCTAAATCTTGGAAACAACCCAAATACTTGTCAACTGGTGGCATGATAAAAAAGATGTGGGTTTGTTTTTTTTTTATAAAATGGAGTACTACTCATAAAGGATGATGAACTAGAGAAATAGGCAAATGGATACATAGTAAGCTCATACTCTTAAGTGAAATAAATAGGACACATAAGCAAGTATCGAATTGTCTCTCTGGTGTGAGAAACTGAAAGTGTAAATGAAGACCAAAATGCATAATAAATAATGTGAAATACGAAGCAAAGGTTCAAAGGTGAAGTGGGGGATTGGGGGAAAGGAAAAGAAGAGAAAAAAATATAAGAAAAGAAGGAAAAATTGGAAACAAATCTTTTGTAAATAGGGAAGTGTGAAGGGTGGAAGGGAGGGAAGAGGAATGGGAAAAAACAAGAACTAAGATATATCATGTACAGATACAAATTTCCAATGATGAATGTGATCATAATGTATACCTAAAATGTACCAATAAAGTTAATTTTAAAAAAGAAATCAACCAACAAATGCTGGCGGGGATGTGGGGTAAAAGGAACACTTCTCCACTCTTGGTGGGAGTGTAGACTGGTGCAACCGCTGAGGAAATCTGTGTGAAGATTCCTCAAAATACATGATTAGAGGTTCCATTTGACCCAGCTATTCCCCATCTGAGAATGTTGCCAAAAGAATTAAAAGCATAATATCACAGTGATATATTTTCATCTATGTTTATAGCAGTACAGTTTGTAATAATAGCTAAATCTTGTAAGCAACCTAAATGACCATAAACTGATGAATGAAAAGAAAAGAAGATGTGGTTATTTTATATAATGGAGTACTATTCCACCATAAAGGAGGATAAATTTGTGATATTTCTAGGTAAATAGATCACCTTGACAACATACTCTTAAGTGAAATAAACTGAACATACTTATGTAAATATCATATTGTCTCTCTGGTGTGAATAACTGAAATTGTAAATAAGAGATATTGTGAAATATGAAGAAATTGTTGGCAATTATACCATGTGAGATACTTTGTTAATAATTAAAATGTTTTATGCAAAAAAGAAAGTATAGCAGTATTAGGAAATGAAAATGTATTCTTTTAAGATCATGATACACAGTGTACGTACCATTGTTATTGTCTAAAAATTTTTATGAAAAGTCATTTTTTCATAGGAAAGCTTTTGCATTTTCTTTACTAATATCTACTTGTATTACATTAAATTAAGAAAACAACAAAAAAGGGTTTCAAGCAGAAGAAAGTGAAGAGTTCTCTGATATCCTCTGTGTTGTTGTAACAATAAAATTAAAAAATCAGAAAATTTAAAATAAGAACGAAAACCATAAAAATTTAAGTTACAAAAAAGTACTATATCAAAACCAGCAAAACTATCATTTGTACAGTCAATATAATTGGTATGAATTCACTAGTTACACAATCCTGCTCATGTATTTGTTTCAGTTCACATCTCTGTACAATTTCATCAAGTCAGTAGCTTCATGTAACCTGCCACAATCAATAATATTAAGTGTACCATGCCTTGCAGTGCTAATCCCTCCTAATTATAGCTCCATTTTCTTACTCTCCCTTTAAGCATTTACAGCCACTATCTTTGTCTATATCATTGTGTTGTTTCAAAAATGCATAATGAATATAATGTAAAACTTTTAATAACAGGATTTTTAAAAATTAGTACTCATATAACCACAATATTTCATTTGGTAGCTCTAAAATGAAAGAATGGGATTGTTAGAAGTTATTAAAGTTCTTTGACAGTACACTTATTATAGATAGGACTAAGGTAACTGACAAATGAAAGAATCAAGGGTCTGTCAAGCAAGATCAATTCACAACAAACTATGGTTATATTATTAATTTTAAGGAATCTGCAAATCTCTTGAAGGTGTCATTGTACCTGTACTTAAGTGCATCATTTTATATAAATCCCCATTTTGGGATTTTACCTGCAATATATTAAAGAAAAAAAATTGATAATTTATAGTTTTTATGGTACATATTATGAATGAGGTAATTAGGAAATGTAAAAATTTCACCTAGTTCATTCAAAATCATATTTTGAAAAATATTCATATATAACACTCAAGTTCTGTTCTTACACATTTAGAAAGCTGATGGAGTTGATATATAATAGAACTCCCAAACTTATAATGTAAATCTAATTCTTAAAGTAGATTTAAAGATAAAATATTTACAGACACATAATTATTTAGTAGACAATAACCTAAAAATATCACCTAGAGTAAAAAAGCTCATCAACGATTCAAGACAGAATATTTAAAAATCAATGGTTGTTACGGCTTGGGTCTAGATGCGCACCCCCCC
>NW_004624789.1:170961-192594 GCF_000247695.1 Heterocephalus glaber | reverse complement strand
ATAAGAACCAAGATGCATTATGTAAAGGTATAATTCCCAATGAGAAATGTAATTGTGTTGTATACCTACAATGTACCAATAAAAGAATTTAATACCCCCCCAAAAAAACAATGTTGAACACAGTTGATCTATGCTCACCCTTAATAAATTGTCATCGTTTGCCTTCCAGGACACCACACAGAGGCCTCTGTATTTGTACAATGTGGGCCATTCATTCTGTTTCTCATGTTGGCTTCTGTTTTCCTTCCAAATGTTATTGTTGATGTGTTTTAGTCTTTGATTTTTCCTTCCTTTTAATTAATAATCTGATTCTAGTTGATATCTCACCCAGTCTCCTGACCATAAATGTCACGTATATACTGGCTACTTTATAATTTAGATTTCCCAACATAGATCCCTTTTATGAACTTTATACTTTATTTTGATACTTAGTCTTCATACTTGTCCAGTTCTTTGGATGAATAAAAGACATTTCTTTTATTGTAGGTATTCAATACAATGCAATATATATACACATATATTCAATATGATACAATATATATTTATTTAAAATGAGCACAAAAAACACAGGAAAATGTGTTCAACCTTACTAGTGATCAATAAATAAAAATTAGATGAGATCAATCATGTTCAAGGTGGTATTTTTGTCCTTTGTAAGAAACTATGTAGGTCCAGGCATCATTATGTTCAGCAAAATAATCAAAATTCAGAAAAGCAAATATTGTATGTGCTCCCTACTATATGAAGTCTAAAATATATGACAGAGCAATTCAAGACAGTATTATTAGACAGAAGGGAGAAGTGGAAGAGGGTGGCATTATGGATAAAACGATGGATGGATATGATCAAAATATATACACTTAACCACCCCTCTCAAAAAGAAATGGAACTAGTGTAGAGGGTTGGGTAAGAGGTAGCAGGGGTCAACGTAATTGTGAATGTTATGTGCATTTATGAATCAGCAAAATGAAACATTAATTTGTATAGGTAATATGCATAAATAAAATGATACTAAGATAAAATTAAACTAAAAGCATAGCTATTTTCCACTATCTGCTACTTCTAAAAAAGATAAATAAGAACAAATATTTTCAAGAAATTTGAGTAACTAGAACTGTTACCCATTTCTGGTAGTACTGTCCAACATATTTGCACTGGAGTATTATTTTTCTTAAAAGCAAAATATATACTTAACATGTGATTTCACTATTTATTGTAGGTACATATTGAAGAGAAATGAAAATATCTCCCTTAAAATGCTTTAAGCTTTATTAGTCAATAGAGGTTTTATTTATAATAGCCCCAAAATGGAAATGACTCAAATCCAATCAATAGATGATAGGATAAATAGTGTTATATCAATATATAGTACATCACTCAGCAGTAAAAACAAAAGAACTGCTAAGACATGCAATGAAATGGGTGGATCACAAAATACTATGCTGTATAAAAGATACTATATCTCAAAATACTATACTTTCCACTTCCATTCATATGAAATTATAGAGCAGGAAAAACTTATTTCAGAAACCAAATGATGACTGCCAGGTTTTGTCTATGGTAAGAAAATTGGCTACAAAATGTCAAATAGAACTTAGAAAGCAATGGAAATATCCTATATTTCATTTTTATTGGTCTCATATACAATCACAAAATACACTATTCAAGGTCTCTGAAGAGCAATTATAAAATGGATTTGTTTTATTGTGTAAAAATTATACTTCAGTAAAGATAATGTGTATGTAGGTGTGTGTGAGTATAGGTTCATTTGCATTCATTTTGTATATTTCAATACCAACTTTTTTGTTACTTTTTGGTTCAATCAACCCTTTTCTTTCACCCAATTATTGCTGTAGCTGCCAACCTATTCTTCCTCTGCTCAATTTTGTTTCCTTAAGGTATAATCTCAATGCAACAACTTCACTGATGCTTACAAAATGCAAATCAGAACCTGTCACATTTCTACTCATAATTATTTTATTTTACTCAGAATATAGCACCTACCACACACACACACACATGCACAAACATACACACATGTACACTTATGTCTCCACCTTAAATCTTAGTTTCTTCTGACTTTGCTCCAGGCATACTGGATTCTTTTCTCTTTCATGGTTGTGAGGACATTTCTGTGTCTCTCCTCCCCCCACCCCCCGCAGAGCATCTCACACAGAAGTCCACAGAGGCTATTTCTATTACCCTACTCAAGACTTTGCTCAAATTGCTACAGTTGGAATTTCTTTTTTTGCAAAACATTTCTAAAAGGTCAATCCATTACTCTATGATACTCATTTGGTCTCTGTCCTAACCATTTTTTTTTTTTCCTCCAAGGAACCTATCTACTTCTAAAATGCTTATAATTTATGTAATAACCTGTCTCTTTATAATGGTTTATTTAAAAACTTTTATTTTTTGTGGTAAGAACATTTAAAACAACATTTACACTTTTAAAATTTAGTTCTAAAATCTGTTATTATTGACTTTAATTATGATATCGTATGGTGAATTTATACGTTATTCAATTTACGTCACTGAAAGTTTATGTTCGTAGATTAGTAACTACTCATTTTCTCCTTCCCCTATTGTTGAAAAAGCACCTTTGCACTCTATGATTTATGAATTTTATAATCATATATACTTGTTATAAGTGGAAGCCTACAGTACTTGTCTCTGTGACTAGCTTATTAACATCAGCACAATGTTCTCAAGGTTTATCCAAGGAGTTTAAATTGCAAAATTTCCTTCTGTTACAAAGTTATGTAATACTTAACACATTTTTATTCATTTCTCAATGGAAATTTAGAGTGTTTTCACAACTTGACTAATATGAATATTACCAGAATGTGCAAACTTCTTGAAAATTTTATCTATTTCTATAATTTGACAACCTGGAATAACACTGAAAGAAACCATAAAATTTCTCCCCATAAAATTGAGAATAAAGATGAAAAGTCAAGAGGTCTCTATCTTTCTCTGTTTGCATGATGGCAATATGGATTGATACAGGCAAATGATTTTTCTAGTCTTCCTCTCCATTCCCAACTAAAGTCCTTACAGGAGGCACCTGCTTATTAGACACCAGAGGAATCTAGGAGCTGACATAACCACCTTCTCATAGTTTTCCACATCTGAAGCCTGAAATTTTTGTTCTGTTTTGTCACCCTAAGATTTATCATTGTTAATTAAAATAACATTTTTAAAACATTTGTAAGTCATTGCATTAACTAATTTTCCTGAAAGTATGACCTCTCCTGAATAATGTACTTGCACTTGTTTTAAAGTTCCTTTATTTTTCTTGTTAGTTTGTGCTTTGTTATTAGGATTCAATCCTAGCTAAGAGTTTGGAAAGTTGAGGATAGAAATTAGACTTTTTTCCACTTTAGTGCCTAAAACATACAAATCAAGCACACCATATATTCAATGTATGAAGAAGAGTAGGCTAGTACAGATTGTAACACATAGAATGGTGATTTCAGAATAAAGTATTCATAATAGGGCCAAAAAATCATGGATAATGTAAATTTTGAAGCCAGGATTTTGACTGTATAGGTCTTAGAGAATGATGAAGTTATAATATTTATAGATATAATCCAATCTCTTGGCAAAATCAAAATAATTAAAAAGTAGATATGCAGAAGCCAAATACCATCCAAATCCCAATATCCACTTTTTTCCTGAAATATCATTGTTGGAGAAATGTTCTACCTAATATTTCCCCTAATTGGTAACTATTTTTTCATATACTTTTTCTAAAGAATTATTCCTTTTGGTTTGAAGTTTAATAACCAAAACAAGTTATATATTGATGGTAATTGCTTTAATGTTTTCTCCATATGGTGCTGTGTTCTTTTAGTTTACAAGTGTATCCATTTGATTAGTGGAACTCATATTTCTTTTATTTTTAAATCTGCACAATTTCCATGCTCTTTTTTCTAGTTAATCTAATTGAAGAATTAAAGGTCTCTTTTTGGTACACAATCTTTTTCATTATGAACTACTACACTGAGTAAATTTTGACCATTCTTTTGGTTATGGCAGTGCATTGACTATTGTTATTCTCTAATTATTCTGATATGAAATTTTGTTTTTTTATAGAAGAAGAGTGCTTTTTATATTTTATTTATTAATATATATTTTTATTACACTAAAAAAATCTATTGTACTCTTTTTAAATGCTTTACTCTTGGTCCCTTTTTTCTAAATTTTGGCATAATTTTATTAACTTGTTCATCCATGCTATAGTTCTACTTTACAGCTATATGTGGCTTTTGGTGTTGCTTATGTATATATTGGTATTATTTTTTTCTGACCAGCTTTCCTGACTGCATTAGTCACAATTTAATTTTCTTTATAGTTTTTCTGATTTATCTGGTTTTAAGATCTTATTTTCTGTAAACTATCTTATTAGGCTTGTTGTACTGTTGTCTGCATTATTTGTTATGCTGTGATATGTTTCATTACCTCAAGTTATATTTTCTGAGATTGAGTTCTATATTTTGTATTGCTTTCTTTCTATGAAGGGCTTATTTGTCATTACTAATAATGTTCCATATTTTTTATGTTTAAATTTGTTGCCTAGGTCTATCCAGAACTTTTATATTGGTCTTGAATTTTTGGCACTTTTCTCACTTCATTAAGGTCAGATACATTTTAAATGTTAAGCCACAGTTCAAAATCTTGTTTTCTGTTCAGTTTCCTGAAACACATACTATAATGGATTGGGAAGAAGCAGAGCTGAGCATCATTCTTGGCATAGATTCTTGGATGTATGCTTTGTTTTACTGTCTACTCCAATGTATTCAATATAGTAAAAATATATGAATTTTTAGGTCTTAATTATTTCACCAAGATTTATTTAATTCATAAATTTTATTCTCTCCAAATTAAAAGCTATCATAAAGGATATGCAAACGACTCTTTTTCAATGAGAAACTAAAGTGTTATAAGGAATTTTATTTAACTCATTTTGAACTACAATAGTTGGCTCTTTCGACTTGTGAGGTGTAAACTTTTACTCTTTTTTGTCTTTCTTATTGTAGTCAGTAAGCTTTGATATTTTTTCTCTCTGATGTTTGGTGCTATGTTAAAATGTAGGGCTGATTTTCTGACTTTTGAAAGTTAAGTTTGGATTAGTCCCTGAGTTACTTTCTATATTAACAACTCAGCTACTATTAAATTCATCAACGGTATTTATTTTCTGGCCTTATTTTAGATATTGCCAAAGAGAAGGAACATACAGTGCTTGGCACAGTGTGACCCAAAGTTAATCACAATTATATTTTGTTATACACATACATATATAATTGAGGCCAATAAATATCCTGTGGTGAATATGTATATACACATATATATGTATATATTTGTTTTCATTCCTTAATAAGTTATTGATGCATGACAAATATTAATAGATAATATAGAGATTATTTTCCCCAAGTGTGTGTATATCATAAAAGCTCTCTTTGGGCATTTCCTTTAAATGAGAATTTATTATATTTTAAGTTACATATAAAAGCCATATATATTTTCATAAGGTATAGATAAAAACTTTGTTTTCTAACCTAAAAGTACTAAATTTTTTAAAATTTTGAAAATTGTATTCTAATGAAGCAGATGGAAAAGCTGTAAGTAGACTTCTACTGTCATTAATTATGTATACCTGTTACATAGTTATGTCATTATAAGACTTATTAGGCCTGTGTGTACAACTGTGTTAGAAGATGCCTTATACTCTTTAATTGGTACATAACAGTCTTAATTGACTGCAGATGGTTATAACAGTATATAAGTAGTGAAAATAAATCTTGTAGTGGTCATATCTACATCCAATGCTCTTCATATTTTAGGCATAAAATTTTAAATATTTAGGTACACATAACTATATTCTGTGATGTGCTTGAAATTCAGAGTTTATATAAATATTATAATGCTTTTTTATCTGTATGTGATTTTTCACATTTTTAACATGAGATAGTTCTCTCTCATTCAGTGCTTATTGAAAAGTCTCTTTTAGAGGAAAACAGCATATTTTTCCTTTTTTATCTTATGTAAAAATTGCATTTAGAATTTTCTACAAGAATTTACTTTACACATTTTGCTGTTCATTTAATAAAAGTGAGACAAATGATAAAGTTTATACACAATCAAATTTTTAAAATTTCTTTTTAAACTTTTGATTAGTATATACACTAAATATTAAGGTTTATTTTTCAAAATATCTTGTGTCTCCAAATGTAAAAATTTTATCCACAATTCTAATCACAATTATATGTATTAAATAAAATTTAACACTCTGACCAAAACTATACATATTAGTAAGTCAATCAGCAAAAACTGGTTGTACATTAATCTAAACATAGAAAATGCTGACCCTAAAAACTGTATCTGGTAGTGAGGATTGTAATGACAATGACATTTTTACTATTTTAAATACTGAGACTAAAAACCATGTAATTCTCTTTGTAGGGTTTCATGCATATTCAAATACCTTAAAATGCTGCAAATTATACTGATGATTGTAAGGTAATTAAACTGTGTATGGATAATAAAATGAATGATTTTATTATCCTAAAATGATAAAATAACATATCAACTTTAAACTGAAAATTGATACAAGTATATTACTCAGCATTTAAAAGAAATTCATTTAGATAATTAAGATTTTAATTAGTTGGCTTATCTGATTAAATAAATTCTCAACTTTTCTACATATAAGATCCCTTTCATTTTTTCACTTTCTCATGATTACAACTCAAAAAATGTATAATTTCAGACAAGGGAAAGTTGAAGTTAATGGATATAATGTGACAAAAAATTATTAGGTGTTACTGTAGTATAGTTTTATTAGTACAAAAGAGATATATATTGTTGATGTATTTATTTAAAATATCATTAGTGTGAATTATAATTATCATATGAGATTATTAACTTCAGATAGCTTTCAGATATTGGTCCCCGGAAACACTATAGAGAAAAATTCCTATATCCAAAATTAAATGAAATTGTTTTTAGGAGTGATAGCTGACACTTATGTCCCAATGAGATAATGTTTGAGCCAAACCAAACTCAGTTAAAATATTCCTAGTATAGATCAAAATATTTATTTTTCATTTCAAGAAAAAGCTTAAGTGTAATGCACATCATAATGAAGAACACTATGTGACCTTCTCAAACATTTTTCATTTCAGTTCTGGAAAATACCACTAACTCCTACATAAAGAAATGTTCAAATAATCAAAAATGAATGAAAGCTGTGTTTCTACTTTAAAATGGATTTAAATATCATATTTAAAAAAAACTTTTTACATCTAGGAACAAAGTTCAGTGGTCAAATATATCCTTACCATGCACAAGGATCTGGCTTCTGTTCCAAGCACTATCATGAAGCAACAATAACATAGAAAAAGGTGTTTTAATAAATGATTAATATAAGTAAACTTAAAAATTATATGTACAGTGTTAGTAGCATAGTTCAAGGTGGGTTATAGGCTTCACATGCATGATTTACAAAGTTCAGTTCTCAGCACCAAAAATAAAAGAAATGAAATAAAACAATAAAAATAAGCAAAAGTATGATAATGATGGGGTAACTAAAATAGGACTTTCAATTGCAAATGTAATCACAATCATATCTTTAAAAAGTCATGAAATAAATACAATATCAGATTTGTAATTCTTTGACTTATTTACAACTTTGCAAGAGCATATTTTACAAATGAATTTCTGAAAAAATCATTTGTTGTGTAACAAAAATAACAATAATTATCATTGTGATTGACTTTTCTGGTTAGTTTTGATGTTACCTACATTTAATTCATCATGTTTCATATAGCAATTGTTCTCAAACCTTCCTGCTTATTAAAATTAGCTGGGAGCTGGGAGAATTTACAAATTTGTTTCCCAGTTGAATTGCATGCCTGCTAAATCAGAATTTCTAGGGTTGAAGCTGTGTCAGTGCCTTGCTTCTATTTGTTTCAGTTCTCAGTATTTATAATACATAGCCAAATTAGAAATCAGTATCTAAAAAAAGCCAAATTTAATTTCTTTACAAAGAAGAGTGAGGCAGGGTCCACATTGCTGTAACTGTTAGGTGCTGTCAAAAGATAGGTTTACTAAAATTTTTGGACTTCATCTGGAAAAGCAAGATTTTAGAGAACATTTATTGATGCAGTATTATAGAAATATGATGGGTAAATTTAACACAGAATGTGTTTTCCTGGTAAGAGAAGAGATTTATATGAAATTAGTGATTTCTTTCTTCTATAATTATCCACTATAGTTTTTATGTTACTTTTATTCAAATTTCAAATTTATTAACCATACATTTAAATTAATAGATATGTTTAGAAACATTGGTGAGGGAAGCCATATTGTCTCTTGGTAGAAATTTCTCTATATAAGAATATTCTAATTATTGAGAAGATGCTATTTTTCTACACTATATTCAAATATTAAGGATATTAGCACAATTAGTTTCTTTGCAGTATACAAAAGTTTAAATTTATTTTATCAACATTTCTAGAAATTTTAGCTATTTTATCAATACAATATTTCTGAGAGCAATAAAGATATTAAGGTCCAATTATCTTCTTTCATAACAAATTTTGTTATTAATAAATCACAAACACCATTCATCTAAAAATCTCAAAAAACTAAATCTTATAACCTGTTAGTGATCTACATATTGCTTAATCGGTTTTATTATGTATTGACTTGATTAATCAAGGAATAATATAAGAGGGAATTCAGTTAAAATGTCATCTATTCCTTTAATTCTGGAAATTGTGTTCTTTTCATTATATACTGAGAGTATACTTACAGTATTAATTTGCTTCTTTAAATTTACTTTGTTCCATTTACTTAGTCAGTAGAAAAATCTCATTTTCTTTCATTTAATTACATTTTATTAATCAAGGCAATATATCTATGCAATCATTTCTTTGTTATTATCTTCATATCTGATTAATACAAGTGGATTTTTCAAATTATTCTATGTATTAAACATTAGATGAAATGGTAATTGAACTTATTTTGAATTTGAATATTGATATCTCTGGTTGGAAGAGAAATACATCATAATTTACTAAAATTATTTCTTAACCAGGCCATTTTATATAGTTGACAACAGTGTATTTCCTCCATTTTAAATATCATTTTTTAATTTGTGGAATCACAACCATTACTACCATCAATAAGAATGATAATAAGAAAAGTCTAAGGCATTCCTGTTTGGTAAAAAAGGGAGTGCTTAATTAAGGAAGAACAACCTTTACTGAATTTTTAATTAGCATAGAGCAACCATAGAGTCCCTTAAAATTTATGAGCCAAGGGAAAGTGGGAAATACATTAAATTAATGTGTATTAAAATCATCTATTGAAAGCATACCTCAGGTAACATTCCCTAGAATTGTAAGCTCAGATACTCATCAATGCATTAAACTAACTCACACTTGCATGAAGTGGTTGAAGTGATTTAATTATTGTCATACTGAAAAGACACATGCTATTCTGGGTATGTAACAACTTCTTGGGGAAAAAAAAATGCCAATTAGGCAGTCACTCCTAGCACTGCTCCGGAAGCATGTATTGCTAACGAGGTCCACAGGTCATGTCATGAAGACACCAAAGGGTAAGCTTTTTTTCTTTCTCTTATTTGAAGAGAAATTGAAAAATTTATCTAACATAATATAGCAATCTTCTATATTCAATAATGTTGTCTTTTCAGACCTTAAAATTTTTCATGGAAATATTTTCAAAAAATTAATTTTAGTGTTGAACCAAATTTATCATATAAATGTGAGATGTGTAGGAGTAAATAAAAGTAGATATGTAGAAAATATAATGTATGCAACTGAAAATTAAATATTAATCACTTTAATTATTATATATCTGGATATTTTATACTGGTTATATTACAGCAAACAAATATCACATTGTAAATCATAGTGAAATTGTAAGAAAAATTCCAAAGGTAAAATTAGGCTGAAATTTATAATTCTCACATGCTTTGTCTTTAGAAATTATCTTACATAAGTAGAAAAGCTGTAGAAAAATAAATACATTTCTTGTGCATTTTTTATTCAGAATTAACAGTTTGCTTAGTCATAGTACACAAAGTTAAAAATCTAAAAATAGGGGCTGGAGATTTAGCTCAGTAGTGCCACCACCTGCCTCACAGGCATAAGGTCTTGAGTTCGATCCCCAGAAAAATTAGTAAAAAATCTCAGTAGTATGCTGACTAAAGCACAATTTTATTCAGATTTCACCTGTTTTACCAGTAATATATTTGTCTGACTGGAATCTAATCAAGGATCTATAATTGCATTGAGCTGTTAAATCTTTTTAGTCTGCCCTAGTCTATGACAGTGCAACGTCTTTCAGGATTCTGACCTTTTTAAGAATGCTAGTAAAGTACTGTGTTAGTAAAGTTTAATTTTCTGTGACAAAAAAGTTGAAAAAGTAAAGGAGAAAAGATTTAGGGATCACAGCTTCAAAGGTTTCAGTCCATAGTCATCAGGTTATTTCTGGGCGCATGTTCAAACCGTGAAATACAGCAGAAGTCGTTATGATTTCATTTGTACTTTTGAGGTTTTTAGTATTCTAGTACAAATGATTTTAATTTTCATAGTAAACTTTGTGTGATAAATACTTTCTAGTTAGCTTCTTTAACATTTTCTAGGACTGGAAATTTTAAAAAATACAGAGTAGGAGATATAAGTAACAGAAATCTGTTTTCTTCGTGTTCTACAGTCTGAATATCCAAAATCAAATCATCAGTTTTCAGCAGAATTGATATTATTCTAATCCTTCTCTCTTTTATGTTTAACTTTTATTTAGGATTCACCTAGTGAATTTGTTAAACAAAGTGTAGTGGACCCCATGCCCAGAGTATCAGCAGCTCTGTTGCAAAGCCTAAAAATTCTTATTACATTTTTTGTGGTTTTTTATTGATATAGATTTCCAATACATAATAATATTCATCTTGAGGAAGCTATACATATATATGACATCTAATGCACTTTTACTTGTAGATGGTTGACCTTTCTCTTTGTCTACACATTATCTTTTCTCTGAGTAAGTGCATGCCTGTGCCAAACTTTCCTTTTCTTCTAAGGAAATCAGGAATATTTAATGAACAACCATCTAAATAATCTCATTTTGCCTTAATTCTTTTGTGGCCCTGTCTACAGATACAGTAACATTTTGAGGTGCTAGGGATTAGAAAATCAGCATATAAAATTTAGATGAACACAATTCTGAATCAATAATTCATTGTCCTTATTTCTTATCATAGTATTCAGTGATGTATTGGGACACTTTAAACTGTGAATTCATTAATTTTCTGCATTTTCTCTCATTTTACTAGTGCAAATTAGTTATATAGCTTAAAGTTTCATTTTGACAGGTTTTTACAAGTACATAACTAATTTTATTCACTTCCCCTCATCATGATAGGGTCTGGGAGCTTCATGTTAATGAATGAGTAAAATATCTTGGGCCAGGGATATAAATCAGTGGCAGAATATTCACTAATATGGTCTAAATCAGAACAACAGTATTTCCATTTCTTATAAATTTGTTTTTATCCTGTCTAATGAAGCAGGCATCTGAGCCTTCACATAGCTAAGCTGTCCAGGGAAAAATTGATAGTAAATTTGGATCTTGTGGTAAATTCTCAGCTGGACCAATTGAAGTGCTGGTTTTCTCCAATTATTTTTATGTAACTTGATACTTCATTTCACAAAAAGATTGCTCCAACACATTAAATATTTGTATTACATAATGAAATTAAGAAAAACATAAATTGAGAGATATTCAAAATATAAAATTAAAGAGAAAAATTATGGAATTTTAAACATTTAAAGAGGAAGTAGAATGAGAAAGCTAATCTACACATGCAATTAAAGTCTCAATTCTAAGTCCTATTTATAGTAAAGATATCTTTTGGAAAGAAAATGAGTAAGCATTTTGGTCTTGGAAATGATACGTAGCATAAGTGTTGAACTAAGTCTCTCATCACTTCTAAAATGACCAATTTTATCTATAAGATTTTAAGTCTTTTCTCATTCCATATTTTGTCATTTTCCATTGATTTAAGTAATACCAATCATTATCCCTATAATCAATTCAAGAAAAATAATAATCATATTTATTCAAATGCCAAAGTAAATCATTCATTCCCCAGGTGTAAGACAATCTAAAAATGCATTTTCAAACTGTTTGTGATGTGTTATTTACTTTACAGAAGTCCTCTCTCTCTGTTGCCTAGTCATTATACAACTGACCATTAACTCTGCTGATCTCCTTATGCTTTAAGCACATTCTTTCTGAAGATCTCTCATATTTATGGATAATTCTTTTCATTTCACAAATTAGAAAATGACAGTTAAAATTACATGCTCAAATGCATGTACTAGTTGGCTGCTAAACAAATCATCTGATTTTTACACTGTTATTGAATAAAACTAAGCAAAATGTTAAATGAGTGCAGACACATATACCTAAATATTGTTTTGAAAATGATGCTAGTATAATTTCAACAATAGAAAAGGGTAAATTTTTACATGTACTCAATGAAATATTATCAACAGTAAAAGGAATGAATTTCTGACATTTACAACAACAGAGATAGGACTGGAGACCATTCTATTAAGTGAAATTAATCAGGTACACAAAGTCAAGCACCACATTCACATATGGATTGCAAAAAATTGACCACAGTATTAAGAATAGAATAGTGCTTACCAGAGGCTGTAGAGGCAAGGTAGAAGAGAGAGATGGGGAAAAATTGGTTACTTGGTACTATTCAGGAGCCAGTTCTGGTGTGTTATTGCACACCACAGTGATAGATAAGGCACAACAGTACATTCAAAAGCTTGGAGAAAGGATTTTCAAGTTTCACCATAAGAAACTGTAAATGTTTGAAGAAACACATATGTGTAAATTAATTTAAACATTAACCATGTATACATGTCTCAACTATTACATGATTTCCTATTAATATATAAAACTATTATGTTTTATGTATCAATTAAAATAAATTAAAAAGAAAATAATTCCATTATTGACAAAATGATTGTCCATGGTTAATTACAAACATCCCTTATACAGAATTTTTGAGATTTTGTCAAAGTTCACATTAAATTTGATGAAAATTATCTATTATTTTAATTTTTTTAAATAAAATGATGTCAATTATTGCAAAGTACTAAACATTTGTATAACAGTTGTATATACAATACAATGTTGACACATTTAGTTGTTGGATAGATTGCATTACAAGCTTTTCCTTCAATGACAATGACAGAAATAAAGTATTCAGGAAAATTTTTCTAATAATACTACCTACATACCAACCTCATTGTTGTTTCCACTGTATAAGGTATATTTCAAATACATTTTCAATTCCAGAAGCTATGTATAGCACTCAGAAATATTGTTTTCACATGAAAAGGCATATCTGAGTATAGACAATAATCTGCAGGGTTTTTGATTTCTGTGAGGATTTTTTTCCTACTGAGAATCAAATGCCTTGAGCTATATAAAAATATAACATTCCATCTTGTTGCTAAAAAGAAAATTCAAAATGGCAGAAGGGAATTTTGTAGCTCCCAAGATAATTTGTGAATGCCATTGAGGTAGGATGAACTCTCAAGTAAAAGTAATAGACAGCAATTGTTATGAAAAGGGGAGTAAAGGAAAAATAGCATTATTTATTTTCAAATGAAAATAATTGCATTCAATAATTGTGCTCAATAAGACAATGTTAACTGGCTTTTACACTATTAATTTAAAATTCTTTATAATCAGTGATGTTTTCATATAAAAATTTATAATGTTAAATTTTATAAACTTTAAAGAGTTTAGTACTTTGTTGAATAATACATCTTTGAAAAATCATTATTTCATTACAGGCAGTTTTTGGTTATAAAAAATTTCTAGGGCCAGGGATTTAGCTCAGTGGTTCCACTGCCTGCGTCACAAGCACAAGGTCCCGAGTTCGATCCCTGGTACAAAAAAAAAAAAATTTCTACATGTTTACCTATTAATCTATTTTAAATATATAACTCAATACCTACATAGTAAATGTCTGGGTAATTATTACTAAGCCACTAGTGATAATATGAATAAATTAAAATTATATATTTGTACATTTGCAAACTGATATTTGTTTTGTACATCTTTATAATATAAATAAGTGAGAAATTATATAATGATTTTTAGGTATTCATTTCTAGTCTTTATATCTGTCAGATTCATAAATTTCTTTTTGTACTATAAATCTCTAGTCAGAAATGTAACAGACTTTTCAGATTTAATATTTATAAGGAAGAACTCTTGACTTTTGCCATGAGACTTGTTTTTTCCCCAAAATAGCCACACATCTCAGTAAGTGATATTCTAATCTTTTGATCTTTTAGGCCAAATATCTTGTATCCATTTCTGAATCCACTGTGTTCAGCAAATACTGAAAATTCAAACTGACAAATTCATGTTAACTTTAACTTTGAACCATACCCAATATCATCATTCTTCCTCACATACATTATGGTCGTGTTCACCTGAGCTACTGTAATATTTTATTTATATGCCTTAACTGGCTTCTCCTTTCTTACTTTTGTTCTTCTACAGTCTATACAAAACAATGCAAGGAAAAGAAACCTTTATAATATAGGGCAGATTTTGCCATTCCCTGTTTAAAATCATCAAAAATGCTTTATTAGGTTTAGCATCATAAATTTCCAAAATCTTATCACAGTAATGCAGAAAACCCACAAAATCATTTTGTGCCCATTTTGCTTTTTATCTAATAATAATATTTTGACTTTATTTAAAATGTCACTGCAATTATCCCCAGAACTAAAATTCCTATTACATTCCTTACAAAGACATAAAATAGAGAAAAAAAAGTAACCAGAAATCCGTGTGTGAAACTTTCATGAATGCTAAACCATAGAAGTTTCAGTTGCCACTCTTCTTGTGTCCTTGGCCTTTCCTCTTCCTAGCATTCTGAATCTAAATATCAACTTAACCTTGGCAACTTACTCACAAGTGTGTAGAAGGGATCCACTGTATGGCTCATACAATGAATAACTAGAATGACTTTGAGAGAATGATTCTGAGTATCTGAGGAAAAACTGGAGCCATTTTAACAATTCTCGACCTTTGATTATATGATAAAATTTAAAATGATAAAACCAGTTAAATTACCATTTCAGTTTTCTCTCCTGTGCACCTGAACATATTCTTTAGCTCTGTCATATATTTGCACCTAATTCATTTATTGATGGTGCTATATTAATTTTCAAGGGCTACTTTATAACCTGATAAAATATGGGTAAAATAGCACTATTTTCCAGATTGTAACTTTGCAGTTTAAATGTATGGAATTAAGATATTGACAGCATCTTTGTTCCTCTGAAAACTTGGGTAAAATCTTTCCCTGAAGCTGTGAAGTTTCTGGTGTCATCCACAATTCACTGCATTTGTTGGCTTCTAGATACATGACTGCAATCACCATGTCCAAGATCAAATGGCCAGTCATATTTTATTGCATTTGATCATTCCAATTTAAACTTAACATAATCTTCTACAAGCACCCTATTTCCAAATTAAAACCACTTATTAGATATGAAGGATGAGGAATTCAATGTATTTTATTTTTTAGTTCACAATTCAATCCACAATGCTCCCCTTGCTAATTTTTCTTAATACCTTACATTCACTGTAATACAGAATGATGACATTCTTTATCGAGTATCTTAATTTGAGCTTTTGCCTTGAAGCCTATATTTCATTGAATGGTGTCCCTTTAAAGAACTATACATAGTTCTTGGAATGTGTGAGAATGACTGTCATTGAAAAGAGATCCATTATAGATATAACTAAATTTGTAAACTGGAATTAGGTGGATGGCTCTTCAAAGAAGTGATGAATATCCTCGTAAGTGTCACCTGGAATTTAAAACAGAGAAGAAAGAGATATGAAGAGGAAGGCGAGAAATGAGAGCTTGGAAAAGCCTTCAGAAATTGGAAGAGTTAATAAAGTGTTCATTACTATTACGTCAGAGGTATGTGGCCCTCCTAAACGCTTGATCTCAGATTGGCCTTTAAAACTGGAAGAGGATAAATATCTGCTGATTTCAGCCATGGGGTTTCTAGGAATTTACTATGGTAGCATTTGGAACTAGTGTGGAGCCTTTCCACTAGCTGTTGACTTTTTTACGTATCTTCTACATACTTTTCTGTCTAGTTGGAGTGCATATTTTGTTTTTCACAACAGTTTTAATCACCTGACACAGCACATATCTCTTCATTATTTTGCATCATCTTCTCTCACTAGAATGGAAAAAAACACAATGAATACTGATACTTTCATATCAGTGCTTCTGGAGAACTGCAGATGAGGAGAAATAAAATAATAAATATTGATTGAAATAATGTAAAAACAGAAAGCAATAAACAGCACCTTATATTTCATGTTTTTAGTCCTAATCATTTAAAAAGAAAAGTCATACATTTTAAAATTACACCTCAGTTTTCATTTATAATGCTAGAGAAAGGTATTATTAAAAATAAAGAATGAATAGAGAGATAAAAACAATACAATTTTGCTGATATAGTTTTGCTTTTCAAGTACCAATTTCTTCAATCCACCCTTTACTGAAAGGGAAATATTGAATTGAAGCAAGAACATTTTTTAAAATATAACACATATAGATTTTATAAACAAAATAATGTTTGTGAAACATCAGCTATTATGATTCCACATAAACAGCTACACAAAAAATTTATTCCAATCACTGATACATCGGTCATAATATATATGGGTCCGTCCTTTGCAGTCTCCTTGATTTGTCACCTTAGTTCTGAGTTTTTCAATGGCTTTGAGACATGACTTGGCTAAATATGAATAGAAGAGGAAAAGGCAGAGAAGAGACAGTTGCCAACTCAAAACATTGTGTTTTCCTGAAAATATTAGAATGGTCATTTGAAAACAAAAATAAATAAACATTACAAAATAATCACATGAATCATTGGAAAGTTACACAATAAAATTTAAAATGTAACATCTCAATGTTAAGGCCATAGGCTTCTTAAAATAACTTACAGTTAAATAAATAAAAAAAAACATTGCTTTTCTCCATTTTATTCTATGCATCTTATATAAGAAACCTTATATTTAAATAATGGATGCAAATATAATAGCTTAGCATTTTATTACAGTTAAGAAAGATCTTAAATGGTAAGAAGAAAGCCTATAATGTTCTCTTCTACTTCTAGAATTATGTAACTCGTATAACTAAGAATGTGATAAAAAAGAATGAGATAAAAATTGTTTGTAAACAATTAAAATTATATTCTGACAGTATAAAAAGTAACTATATTCTAAGAGGTTCCTAAAGCCTTTTCTTTTCTTAACAATTTCATTAGTATTTTTTTAAATATTCATGTACATGTTTCATAAAAGGTTTTTTTAAAAAAACTATTTTAGTATTATAAAGTTGTATATAAACATGTGCCTTTCACTCTCTGCATGCTATATACTTTTAAGACAAAATCTATTGGCATGTATGTTGAATTTCATATGTACATATACATATGATCAATAGCTGTGATGGAGATTGAATCCAGGGCATGAATGGAGCTATATCCCCAGCTATATCCCCAAATACTTGTCATTTTGAGAAAGGTTCTTGCTAAGTTGCTAAGTTGCCCAGTCTGTGCTCAAACTTGCCTGCCTCAGCCTTCTAGAATCTTCCAGAATTCTGGGATATAGCTTTGTGGTACCATACCTGTCTTGTTAAAAAAATAGTTTAACCATTATTTACTTATTTTAATGCTCAAATTTTAATCATTCTTTTAAAATATGTCTTACCTTATATGTATCAAGAAAATGGATAAATGTTAAGCTGCTTAAAACAAAACTTGCTATGAAATACAAAAACACTACACAAATATATTTTTATTAAGTTTATTTATTAGCACATTTTAGGCATATAATATAGCTACATTCATCATTGGGATCTTGTACTTTTACATGATGTATCTTGGTTCTTATTTTTCCCCATTTCCTGGCCTTCCCTTCACAAATATAATTTTTAATGAAACACTTTCTATTTAAAACTAAGTTATAAATTAAAAATTATACATTAATATATATTATGCAGAATTCATGTTTTTTCTTATTTTGAAGAACCTTTATATACAATGGTTTTCATGTATATATTTAAATATACCACTAGGTGTTTTTAAGGTGAGATAGAGGGAGGAACAGAGGGCATGACTAGTCTGTAGACATTTGTGTTCCCAAGTACACACACATACCCACACATTGAATACCCTTTTGACATTTTCTTTTCAAGCCTTAAATGAGGATAATTTGGAGTGAATTAGTACATACCATGAGAGACACCACTAAAGTTGCAATCATTTTCATGCCCACTGTATGGGAGCCAGGGCTATTCAGTGGGGCTTCGAGCTTTTTCTGAAAAACTACCAAGAGACTGACTTGCCATACCACTGGGGGTACCTTTCAAGGTACTCATATTAATTTACTTTGTCAGTGAATTTTGGAAGGCAGCCATTTGTCAATGTTCCAAGTAGAAATTTTCTAAGTATGGATGCTGCAGCCATACGTAGGACAGAAAAAGTTGGTACTATTAAAAATTACTATTAATGGGCTGGGAGTTTAGCTCAATGGTTCCGTTGCTTGACTCGCAAGCACAAGGTCCAGAGTTCGATCCCTGGTACCAAAAAAAAATTACCATTAATTTCTTAGAATTCATATGTACAGAATCAATAGCTAATATAATATTGAAATTAACACCTAATTTTAAAAGACATGGCAGCAAATTAGCTATTATATTCATAAAATGAATTGAGTTTTGTGCTAGTGAATATACTTGTTTAAAAGCTGTATTTGCAAAACAATAGCAAAGAAAAACATGTCTATTTTTAAAAATTAAGATTGCTTAGAACAAATCTTGGCTTGTTGAATAGTTATCAATCTATCTGTATCGAGGTGCATAGAACCACTGCTGTATTTTTAATGTCACTGGTAACTTTCCCCATAATGTATAATTTCTCTTCAGTGATTCATACTGAAAGTTCAAAAGTAGAGTTCATCATGAAGAAGAAAAGTAAATAAGACCTATGACCTAAATTGAACACAAGATGTAATTCTAATAGATTATTTTGAAGGATTTTATTCATTTTCTCAGTATCTCATATTTAGAAGATTAATCAACTTATTTCAACTTCACATACCTCTACATAACCCAGTTTAAGGCAGTTTCCATAAGAAAGACCATCTATCACTAGCTAAATTGACTAATTGACAATTGACAAATTGACAACTCAATTTGAGGACCACAGCCTACCATTGGAAGGTTCCTTAGTGAACTTTCAGATAAAATAGAGGAAAACTTGGGTGGATTTGATTCTTAATTTTTTATCCATTATATGATGATTCCATTTAAATGTAAATTATATTGTGACAAACACAATTTTTTGAAAATGTAAATTGAAAATTCATAGAAATATTAATTTTAAACATACAAAAATAAAGAATATTGTTTTCATGGCAGCCATTGAAGGAAATTTTTAATCTGATGATAATCTTTGTCAAATTACGGAGATTATTTCAATTGTTCTTTATTAGTTTTCCTTGAAGTTCACTCTCTGATCTTCCAAGGTAAGATGTAGTAGTGAATTAAGTGTATGAAGAAAGTAAATTATACAAAATAAACAACTGTGTGTTTCTTGGAAATTGTCTATATTCTGTATTTTATTATTTTACATTCTAAAAATAGAATTTAATCCTGTGATTCTAAATAAAGATGATAGAAACAATTCAAATAATTTTAAGGATAAAATTCTTTTGTAAAATAAGTGTATATCAATATTGTTTTCTGTTCAAAAGTGGTAATTAAATAAATTATCTATTGAATGTTAGACAGCTTTTTTTTATCTAAATTTTACTACAAAGTAAAAAAATGCAGGGCCTGGAATTTAGCTCAGTGGCACCTTGCCTGCCTTCAAGTGCAAGGTCCTGAGTTTGATCACTGGTACAAAAAAAAAAAAAAAAGCTGCATCACATGTGCAAAAAGAAACGTTAGAGTTTTTTGCAATTTTACCCTCCTGTGAAAATAATCCTTAATAATTATTTATATGTAATCCTTGTATACATGCATTAGATTCTTATGTATTTGCACTATATACATATATATAATTATGTATACAGTGAGATATACATCTTTTAAAAAGTATATTTAAAAAAAGAATAGGATATAGTATCATGAAACAGATTAACCATTCTGACTTAAACAAATAGAAATTCAAATAACATGTGGAAAACTGTTTTAAGATACAAAACAAAAATCAGAAGAGAACTATGAGTATTTGAGACAAAAAGTATGTGTTTGGGGGGATAAATATTAAGATTTCTAACACTTACTTGCCAAAGGAATCAGTAAGTTCCCAGTGAGAAAATAAGAAATTCAAACGTAAGCCCTCTCATAAAAATAATTAATTGAAAGAGTAGACACAAAGTAAACAATATAGAAGATGTGAATAATTTACCTTAATTGATACTTAAGGAGTACCATAATCAACAGCATAATATGTATTTCTTTTTCCAAATGTAGATGGAGTATTAATCAAATACATAATAATAATCACCAAAAGAAAAATAAATCATAATGTGCTCTATAAAACAAGTCTAAGTAACTGAAATATAAATAAGTGATACATTTTACATGTTCCAAAAACAGAAAAATTTAAACAGAAGTCAATTATAGAGGAGTACCTGAAAAACCGCATATACTGAAAATTATCAATAAACATTAATATAATACAAACAGGCATAGGTTAATTCAACTCTGATAATATTTTAAACTGAGTAAAATTTAAATAATAAAATTTGTGGAATGCAACTATAATAGCATAGAACCGGATTTATAGTATTACTAATTTTTATTGGGAAACGAAACATTCCAAATAATGTCATAGGATTTCTTCCTCTTTTAAAATCTTTAAAAAAAATAATCTCAAATTAATTTAAAAAATATATAAATAAGTAAGAGAAAAACATCAGGAAAATAGGAAAGAACAACTGGGAAATGAGAAAATTAAAAGTTTTGAAACAACAAAATTTAGTAAAACATTCAGATTAATCAAAAGAAAAGAAAAATGGTAATGAAAATAAAAACATAACTATTATGAACATTACTGGAAAATCAGGAGAAATATGAAAAAATGGGTTAATACACAAAAAAGTTGAATATAAATGTATTCTTTGGGAGAAAAATATTTTAAATATTTTTATTTATATGTCTATTAATATAATGCACTTCTATAAAAGAAATATATAATCTGAACTCTTCTATGTCTATGTAAAATTGAATACAGTATATCAATAATTCTTCTATATCTTAGTCACATTTAAACTAAATTACTCTAGAATGGATTGTTAGAAGATAATCATGATTTAAAAAGAAAAAGATTGAAAAAGGTTCTGAGCTGCAACAAATTATAAAATTATTATTATTTTGTTTTTGTATTAAATTCTTTTATTGGTACATTGTAGGGATACAACACAATTACATTTCTCATTGGGAATTATGCCTTTACA
>NW_004624789.1:152098-165981 GCF_000247695.1 Heterocephalus glaber | reverse complement strand
GGGGGGGGGCTCTTAGCACCTGCACGGATTACCTCCTCTGAGGTGGGTGAGGTGGGACAGGGGTCAGGAGCAGCGGTAGGGATAGTGGCCCCAAATCCCTTTCCTGTGGGCTGGGAGCAGTGGGAGGGATGGTGGCCTGGAAGCCCCTTCCTCTGAGCCAGGAGCAGTGGGACAGAAGGTTGCCCAAAAGCTCTTTCCTCTGGGCTGGGAGCAGTGGTAGGGATGGTGACCAGGAAGCCCCTTCCTCTGGGCCAGGAGCAGTGGGACAGCAACTCAGAAGTCCCTACCTCTGGGCCGGGAACAGCGGGACTCAGTACCTTGCTCTGGTGGTCTGGTGTCCTCTGCGTCTTTGTAGTGTGGATCTTGGTGGCTGCCTGTCTGCAGCAGGGTGATTTGGTGTCTTCCACATGACTGGGGACCTCAGTAGGGCATCTAAAATTATTTTTTGAGTCTTGAAGGTAGTACTTGAAGATTTACAGATTTGAGTTTAAAGCATCTTTAGATGTTAAATAAGTATACCAGTTAAAATAGAATGGATTCTCCTGGTTTCTAGTTTGAATATCTCTGGCTATGATCTCAGATGTTCTGGTAAATTACATGGCACTTGAAGCATCAGGCATGAAGTTTGCCCCAACCTGGCTTCAGAAAGTTTTAGCTTTTAATGAAACAAGAATTCAAGATACATGTCGGGGATTTAGCTCAGTGGTTTTCACCACCTGCTGGTCAAGTGCAAGGACCCGAGCTGGATCCCCGGTACCAAAAAAAAAAAAAAAAAAGAATTCAAGATACAAATTAGACAAATGATGAATAACAAAATTTTAAATTCAGTGCATAGAATGACATTCAGATAACAAATGCACTGTAACTTTCTACAGAAATAAAATCTTTTTTAAAGAAACTTTTATTAATTAATTACAATATGATTTATTTGTTCCAAAATAATTTTATTTTACTTACACTTAGCTTAATTACTTATATAAGTACAATAAAAATCATAATTATATGCATATTTTAAAATATAACAATCCCGAAGAAACTTTGGTAATATTTGTGAAACAAGGCTTATTTTTTTCTGGTTAATAAGTGAAATTTAGTTCTCTATAACTATCTAGTAAAAATGAATCTCAGGTTAAATTTTTAAAAGCATCTTCATACTAAAAAGCCAAGCTAGGGATTTTACTCATTATATCCTGTTACAAGAAGAATAAATTGCTATCAACCTTATATAAAATGTATATTTCCATGAAAGCAAAAATACTAGTAAGAATTTTCATATATTAGAAAAATATGATTACAAGATATATATTTTTGTTTATAAAACTGTTCTTTACCAGAAATTAACCTAAAACAGAAATCTGCCATAGTTTATATATAATTTAAGAATTTTTTTTCTAATTCCTTCAATCTAAAAGGCAAAACAACTAAGAATCAGTAATATTTCAATAGATTTAAAAAGTTTAATTTTTCTGGACAATTGATGCAGTTTCTAATTCTTCAACTAGAATCTTTGGGAATCTTCAATTAGAGGTTTTAGGAATTTAGAATTAAAATTCTAGAATTTTTTATCTAGTTCATTTATATGACATCAAAGTTATTAGAAAACTCTAATGGTCAAACAATATTTCCAAAGGTTTTTCCGATTTTATACTGTAGGTATTTGCAAGAGATTTTGGAAAAGAATCAGAAAAACACAGTAATACTCTTTGCAAGACATGAGAGATAATGAAGCCATACTGATGATTTGATGAAAATTCATTACAAGGCAAGTGACAGAAATTTCATAGTATCTGTCAAATACAACATTTTAAGGTAATAAGTCAAAACTAATTAGATTCTAGGAATGTTGATACTAGCAATATTTTAATGAATTGTGCATAACTTTTGGAACATTGTTTCAATAGCTTATTAGCACTAACATAACTTGTACTTTGTTTATATTTCCTTTATTCCTAGCACTGTTTCCTATGTAATTTGACATAATATACAGTTAATGTACATGTATCTTTTTAAAAGGGAGGAAAAACAGTCTTTTGAGCTCTTTCACAGGAACCCTAAAAAGAACATTCAAGTCAGAGTCCTCATTTTCAACTAGATATGGAGAAATTTTCAAAAATGTCAAATGATTAAAAACATTGATAAAATAGAATCACAAATTACTGTGAAATAATACTTAATCATGAATTTAAAATGGGAATTATTTTTTAAAAGATAATTACAGAAAAAAATTTAAAAATTCTTAGATCTTGAAGAGTGGACTCAGTTTTCTTTTTTAAAAGAGTGTGAAGCACAAGAAATTATTTGACAAAGACAAAGATTTTGTTTTTTAAGAAGATTAACTAGTACATAAAGCAAAACATTTTTTTCATTAGGTTTATTTGTACATTTTAGGTATTCAATGCAGTTATACTCATCATTGGGATCTTGTACCTTTACATGATGTATCTTGGTTATTTTTTTTCCCATTTCCTCCTCCCTTCACCCTCTCCACCCTTCCCTATTTACAAAGACTTTGTTTCCATTTTTTCCTTTTCTCATAGTTTTTCTTTTCCCTTCTTTCATTTTCCCTTCTCCTACCCCTCCCACTTCCCCTACTCCTTTAGACATTTTCTTCCTATTTCACAATATCAGTTATACCTTTTGACCCTTATTTACACTTTTAGGTTTTCATACCAGAGAAACTATTCTGTATTTACACATGTGTGTCCTGTTTATTTCACTTAAGAGGATGGCCTCAATGTGCATCCATTTAGCTATAAATGTCTCTAGTTTCTCATTCTTTATGACTGAGTAGTGCTCCATTTTATTTTTTAAAAACCCCACATCTTCTTTATCCAGTCTCCAGTTGATGATGGGCAATTGGGCTGTGTCCAAGTTTTAGCTATTACAAACTGAAACAAAACATTTTTACAAAATCTTTTTAAGAATACACTAATACTGGAGAAAATTGTCCTTTTACTTTGCACACCATAAAATTCTAGCTTTCTGTTAGTACAGTACTGAGCTCAAATCTCATAAATCAAACAATCCCATCTTAACATCTTGACCATATATAACATTATTTTTATGAGATAACTTTACCATACAGTTTCTATATTTTTTACTATCCATACACTTTTCATCTTTCTCATTAAATATTGTATCTTGTTGGCCAAAATTAACACATGATCGAGCGTGTTCAGGGTGGTATGGCCATAGACTTGGTCAATATTACATTCTTCTTCAATTATTAGAAAGATACCTGTGACACCCCAAACCTTTTCATACAATTACATAATATACATTACATGTGGTATATATATATATATAATATACATATATATAATTTTCTATATGTATAATTGTCCATGTATATGAACTCACATTCAACTTTCTTTGAATATTTTCCATACAAAATATGTTTTTATTCACCATAATTTCAAGCAGTTTTAGTATCATGTGATAGTTAAAATTCTTAATCCTTAGCAAAGTTAATCTTCATGAAAAAAATTGAAAGGGAAATATTTAATTATTTTTAAAAGCATATGTTTAAATGTTTCCTCATGGCACTTTTTAAAAGTGGCACAGGGCACATTTGCCAGGAATCTCAAATATCTTTAGTTTCTCTATATTAAGAAGCTGAAAAATAGATAAGATTAAAATTATATTCAACCATTAATGGTTCAGTAATTTACCTTATTTGTAGATGATTGAAAAATTTAATGAATATTTATTATTTAATTTAAATAGTACAACCTTAAGGTTTGAAGTTATCAAAAAGATTTTGAAAACTTTTAAAGGAAATATTATATGAAGGCACCTTTAATTCAAGTTATTTTTGTTTTTGACATATTTTACAAAAGATAAGATGAGGTTATTAGACTGCAATCTTAGGTCAAATAAAAGTTGTATGAAAATAACTGCAGAAAAATTCAGTTTTTACTAAACTAAGAGTATTTTAATTTGGTAAAAATACAAAAGTCAGGTGTTCTTAAAAACCATTTGAGGTAATTGTTATTATTTCTGAGAAAACTATTAAGTCCTAATATGTAAATGATTACAAATGAATTTTGGCAGTACTATGGAGAAGAAAATACCTGTTATAGACACACACATATGCATTTGATTGAAAATTACATTTAATATTTGGGAAAAAATAAGAGAAAAGGAAAAAACAGAAACAAAGTCTTTGTAAATAGGGAGGGGTGGAGCGGTTGAAGGAAGAGCAGGGGAATACAGAAAAAAAATTAAGAACCAAAATATATGGTCTAAAGGTACAAGTTCCCAATTATGAATGTCATCATACTGTATACCTAAAATGTACCAGTAAAGTTAATGAATTTAAATTTTTTATCTCTATGTGAAAAAATATAGATCATTTAATTTTACTACCCATATATCACCAGCCTTCTTTGGATCATTTAACTCATTAAAAGAATAATCTGTGCTTACTGCTTTCATATATTTGTCTGTTATTCATTTTTATTGATCTAGCTTTTGTCCATTTCAATTAAAAAATAATTCTCTCCCTCTTTGTCATTCTTCAGGTAAATGGGGCTATAGGCTATATTAACAAGCATTCAAATCACAACTCTGGGTTCACAGTTAATTAGGTTCTCAAGTACTCAGGACCTTTACATATGAAATTTCTTCATTTCATATAATTATTTCAAAAATTATAGATACAAAATGCTTGGGAAAAGTATGAATAAAGTTGTTTTACTTTCCTCATTTTGGTATCTGGATTTTGTTTTGAATGTGTTTGAGCTTCCCTTTTACAACTTCATAATTGTGTTACTTAATGGGCTATTTTTGTGTTATTTTAAAGAGAATTTTTTTTAGCAAACTAAATCTGTCAAGGAGTAGAAAAAAACTGAACCCTTCAGATGCTGCTGAGAAAACAGTGACAGTGCAGATAGCCTGAAGAAAGGTGCAGTCGAATCAGTTCATCATTATATTAGAGGACTATGGAGAAAGGAAGTCTTCCAGACTTGCAGGAATAGAAAAAAGCACTGTGGGAAGTTAACAAGGGGAATATGATCTCAGTACTATGATAAATTTTTTTATGTGAATGGTTAGCAAATAATATTTATTGAACCACAGAATCACTGGTGATCAAAAAAATGTAATTGTATATCCTAATAGAAATTTAAAAAAGGAGAAAATATTTCTGAAGTATAAGAAGCCATGAGAATCAAACGAAGGAACAAAAAGTTAGGAAGTGAACACAAAAAAAATTGTACCATTTTAGCAATAGTAATTTTAGAAATAGGAATGTTGCTGTAACAGTACTGAACCATGTGTTTCAAAAGACATTGGAATGGGTTTATGTGTGGAGTTTGGAAAATTTGGGCAAGAGAAGTCCTAAAATGTTGTAAGTGTAACTTAGTGTATAATTCTTCTAGGACCTCAAAAGACTAGGATGTGGTAGAAATGTGGACAGTTAAATCTGTACTCATGAAATTTCAGATTGGAATTGTACTAGAGATTATTCATGTTATATTTGGGCAAGCAACTTTAATATGTTTTGTCCATACAATGAGAGTCTATGGTAGGGTGAATTTAAAGGTGATTAGTTTACCTAGTGAGAGAAATTTCAAGGCAGCAAAGTATGCAGCTTGTGATATGTGTAATTCTGGATGATATTAGTCAGTTTAAAAGTCAAAATTAGAACTAACAAACCAAAGTAGAAATGTTGGAAAACTTGCAGTTTGGCCAAAAAAAAAAAAAAAAAAAGTTTTAACCTCGTAGTAAAAAAAGTGTTTTTGCTGCACAGTTTAGCATCATAAAAAAGAAACCAAGTAGTTTACAGTAAAAGAATAGGGAAGATACCTCCAGGGCATCCCAGGAATCAACCAAACACCACTCATTACAAGCAAACCCACATAAATGAGTAAATGTTATATCTGAGAAGAGAGCACCTGTGCATCCTACTTTACAAGTGAATTGGTTCCCCACAGAAATTAACCTCACCGTGCTTAGCCATCCCACAGAGACCTCCGCAACCAGGGGACAAGGGGATCCACCTACTGCCCCATGATGGTGACCTGCCTTAACCTTGTCCACATGATTTTTGTTTGTCCAGCCAGCACATACATACAAAAGTTGTGGGGTATGGTGACTTCCATTGAGATTTCAAAGGAAGGACTCAGACCAGGCAATGTTTCACAAATTGAGATCCCTGTAGGCAGCCCTTGAGAGGGAAATTCATAAATATAAAAACAAAACCAAACTGGAATGGAAAAAATCCAGAAGTTGGAGATGTTAGAAATGTGGGATGACTGCTGAGGAAAGCTGCAAGAAGCAAGCAGATAGGACCCCCAAAGATAGGTCATATGGACTGCAAATGAGGCCATAGGAGTATGGCTGCTGAAGCGTGTTAGAGCTCATATCATGTTGCTATGTGCCCTGCATACTGGACACAGAGCTGAAATATTTTTAATGTTATTCCTTCTTTGAATTGGGGTTTTTCTTGGGGGGGGTCTTATACCTTTCTCAATGTTTCCATTCATCTTTTTTATTTTTGAATGAGAATGTTTATCTTGTGCCCTTATATCTCACATGTAACTTGTTTTTATTTTTTATAGGGGCTCACATCTAAGAATTTGTCTTGATTCTAACAGGAATCTTTACATTTGGTGTTTTGAGCAAAGTTGAAACTATTGAGAATTTTGCCACTATTGAAGATTGTTGACTAAATGCCTTTCGTATAGTGAGGACATACGCCTTGGATGGGTTGATATAGAATATTTATGTTTGAGGATGATATAGAGCTCATGATACTCATTGTGTTGAAAGCTTAATCACTGGTGGATTTTGGGGAAAGTGACTGAGTCTGGAGGGCTCTAGCTTCACCAGTGGATTAATGCATTGATAAGGTCATAATTTTATAGTATTATCTAGAGGTGACAAAATTAGGAGGCGGGGTTTTGTTGAAAGAGTAGATCATCAGTTTGTGACTAAGGCTGACAAGTCTTTCCCAGTCCTTCTTCTATGGCTTTCCCACCATCTCTGTTTCCTGTCTACCATGAGGTGAGCATCTTTGTTCTATCACATGCTCCCTGCTGATGAATCTGGCTCAGCTCAAGTCCAGAGCAGCGGACTTCAATGCAATGTACTGAAGCCTCTGAAGTCTGAGCCAAAATATGTTTCCTCTTTAATTTTTTTCTCATGAATTTCATCACGTAGACAGAAATAACTAACACAAGAGAAAAACTCTTTGAAAATATGAAGTTCAAATGGAGGTTAAATTCCTTTTCTACTAAACAGAAATTAATATGTAGATCTTTTGGAAAAAATAGTAATGTCACCTTGTGAATACTTTGTATTTGAGGTGTGCAGATGTGAAATGAGAGTGAAAATAGAAGAAACAGAGTGAGTTGATTTGTGCTAGGTTATCATGGACTTTGTAAATCATGTGAAAGGGCTTGGATTTACACAGAAACAAAGTGTTAATAGCAAAACTCTTCTCTTTTTTCTTATGTACAGTTTCTAGAATATCTTATTCCCCAAATATACTTCTTGAGAATGTGTGACTTATAATTGTCAAATGAGAAATCATTATCTTCTAATTTTCTGATAGTCATACATATGTTTGTAGCTTATGCCACATTAGGAAAAAATGGAAAAACCCAGGAATCATCATTGTAATTCTATAGCATAATTGCAATTAAGAATTCTAAAACAAAGTAAAATATCTGATGTCTTTATCTTGGTAATAATCACCTAGAAAATTTTAACAGAAAATTAAGTTACGAATATTTATTTTTGTTGAAGAATGATCACATAGTTTGAAGTTCTGTTGCAAGAAACGATGTCAAACATAGAGTAAAAGTTTTTTTCTCCTTTACAGTATGGGATTTTATAATCATTGTTTACCTCTATTTCTACATTCTTCCTCAAATATCTGACTATAAATGTTTCAAAATTTGATATTTTAAAAAACAGCCTTGTCTCTGCAATTTCATAGTATTAACTTTGAATGATAGAATTGTTAATTTTTATGTAGATATATTCATTTGAAAATAATTTATCTCATTATAACCATCTTTATTTTCTGGCTAGGACCTAAAAATGCTAAGGAGGATATACACAGTCCTAGGAGTAAGCATTAATAGTACTTTCATACTATTTTCATAGATTTAATTTTATTTACAAATGTACTAGAGGTCTGAGGTTGTTTGTGTGTGTTTGTGTTATCCATGTATTCATATTCAACCATTGCCTACTTAGCTGTTCCTGAACTCTAAATTTTAATTATTATTAACCATATAGTAATGAATAATCATGAAAATTTTCTAACTTTAAATTTCCTAGCTTCTTGCATTTTTGTATGCTTGAGAACAACAGCATTTTGCTCACTTCGGTGATCATATATAACACCCAGTAAAAACTGAGACATTTTGTACTTTAGTCTTTGGAAGAACTTTGAACTCTACCAAGTTTAAAAATAACCAACTGACTGAAGTCTGTGTGGAGGATCTAATTGGTATGAGTGAAGCACCAGTAGACTATAGCAGCTAAATTTGTATGCAAGAGTGAGTATAAGAAGTATGACACTCAGAATGAAAGCAGAAAACAGCAAGCTAACAGTTCAAGACTAGTCATTCAAATGGACACAAGGTCATTTCCTTTTGTCTACCTTTCCTTCAAAGAGTTACATAGAGGTAGTAGATGCAAAAATGAATTTTTCATGAAATATTCTGCCTGAGGAAATGGAAAAAAGTATTTATTCCATTGTGTAGAACCAGAGCAAGGTATGACTGGTGGACCAAAAAGAAAAAAAATATCGTAAGCAAAGCTCAACTATTTCTTCTGTTACACAGTTTGGTGAATGAAGATTGGCAGTGACTAATAATATATTAATTTCCCTTGAACACAAACCTGAGAATATGGAAAAATATCTTCTCTTTATACTGAAGGAATGATTCACAATTCTTTGTATCAAGAGCAAAGTCCAGATTTTTTAATACTCAGTGAAATATCAACTCAATATACCTATTAAAAATTTAGAAAAATTAATAATAGTCAAATATTTCTATAATATAGGCAAGTGAATGTGAATATGTCTATAATATAGGCAAGTGAATGTGAATTCATAAAAGTAAGGTATATTTCAAAGAATACTATCAGTAAATGTCTTTTCATTTGCTTATGGAGCTATAAGCAATTTTTGTAGGACTGATTTCTACCCTATATTCCTCTTGGGAAAGATTGTGAAGAATTTGAAATAAGAAAGAAAACATAGAGGGAGTGAGACAGATCAGAAGAAAGAGTAGGAAGGAAGAAAAAAAGACAAAGAAATGAGATAAAAGAAGGGAGAGAAAAGGAAGTGGGATATGATTGATTTTACAAGATACATGGTTATATATAACAAATGAAATTAAATATGAATATCAATTTAAAATAAAGATTTCTAAGTGTTATAATAGTTTCATTATTTTTAAACCATCAAAGAGTCAAATTAGAAATCCAAAGATACTTTTAAACATTAGAATTAGCAGTCTGACATGGGCAGTTATATCCTAAAGCTACAGTACATTTATATTTTAAATATTTGATTAAATTAACATTTTGATAAGTTAATCAACATTGATTTCTAAACTAACTATATATTTTGCATTTTCATTAGTTTTTAAATTTTTGAATATTTTTATAAGCAATTTTGCATTTTTGTAGTAATAAACATTTCCTTTTGTTCCTTTTCCCTTTCTCTCTGCCTTATCATATTCTTACTATCCTCACATTTCCACTTATTTATTATTTATTTTCACCTGCTTTCTTCCTGGGCTTTTATTTTACTTTCCTTTTAATTACATGCAAAAGTACACCTCTAGATAAGTAGGTGATGTTTCCAGGTTTTCCAGCTGAGACTTTTGTTAGAGTTACATCAAAAGATATTTTGTTACTGGTATTAACAAAGTTAAAAAAAGGTAAAATGATTAAAATGCCTAAATAATGGCAGTTAATTAAGCAGATAATGAAAATAACTGGTAAGCAGTTAGGAGCACCAAAGAGCTGATAAATTTAACAGACCTGCTTCTTACTAATTGCTGTTGGTTTTAGTGCCTAAAACGATGAGGGGCTGGTGAGCTCTGCTACCTCAGGGGATACAAGAGTAATGAAGATGGGATAAAGCTCTTTTATTTGTATTTAAATATTATTTGAAGAAATTACCTTAAGGATATGAGCTTGGTTCTGTTTTAGATTTGACATAATCTTGCTAAGAAAAATAGAATTGCATACCCTGTGTCAGAATGAGAGAAAAAATGTTATGATATGCCAAAAAAATCACTGAGGACAAAATTATCATAGTTAAAACAAGAGCTTGATATTATAGCATGTTATATTTGATTTACTGTCAACTTGTACCAGTCAGGAATGTAAAAGTATAGAGCTTCAATATCTCTCTAGCACCTGAGTCATAAATTCCCATAAGATTCTTCTATAAATACATGCAATTCGTTTAACTATAAAGGATCAAATCTGAAGGAAATTATTTCATTCTCACAACATAATTTGCTTTGGACAGATTGAAGAGTTTAAAGTCCCTCAATTAATGATATTGAAAGTGAGATGCTAATTTTCATCACCATTTCCACAAGATAAAAAAAAAATCACCATTCACATCCTCACTTTCCATTTTGTTCAATGTATTTGTCTCACACTTGCCAGCTTCTGGCTGATGGATCTATTTGGAAAATGTATGAGAAATACAATTATTGCAGTGTGCCTTTCAAGTTAAAATTCTACTTCTATGTTACAAAACACCCAAATATGATTTATATACACTTTTCTGCTCCCATGTGCATACTGAATGTTAAAAGTGTGGAGGACATGACAAATCAATGCTTTTGCAGTTTTTGTAACTCTCATCTGCCATTAGGCTCCAATTTAATGACTATATTTTGGGTCATCATAAATTAGATAATAGGATTATTCTGAAGATGACTTTCTATTAATGATATGTGTTTTCCTATGCATTTTAAAATAACAACATATCCTAAGCTTAGTACTTTCATCAAACTTAAATGGTTTGATTTTCTATTTTAAGGAAATAGTTACACTAATAACTTTATTGGGTAAAGACAACTACAATGTCTCTTCTGCATAAAATGTCTTTTCTACAATGTCTCTTCTTGCATAAGCACAAGTGAAGCACAAGAATTCTGCTTCTCTCTTCTGTCTTAGATGTGACGGGAATACTTGGCACATAGTAGGGACATCCGTTTATGGAACAGAGGAAGACAATGGCACTATATCTTCTTATTTGTTTTCCATGTACCTTTCACAATGAATAGGAACACAACTATAAAGAACATTTAATTGTGTGAGTTCATGGAATGCCACTGTGCACCCTCATATGTCTGTGTTGCTGGGAGACCTAGGTTACTGCTTACAATTTGTTTTTGTTCTGAATAAAGCTGCAGAAACCAAATCCAACAGTTTTTGGCAAGGAGGCTTTCTTTTATTTCACACCTTGCTCCTTTGGGATTTAGAGAGTTTTCTCTGCTTGGAAGACCTAGCATTTGAAATTCTTTACACCTACTGTGGCCCCATGAGATACATTTCTTTTTCTAAATTTCAACAGAAAAATTGCACTGATTGCTTCATATTATTTTTTTCACACTTATAATTCTCAAGAAAATGAGAACTACTTGGTGACAGTACAAGTGTTATTGTTGTTTCTATTATTAACTTTTTACAGTAATTAACACAACTTGATCTAATTTATCTAACTTTAATTTTTATTTTTCTATTAAAATATTTCTTTGGGATTCATCAGTTTTTCTTTGACAACAAACCCAGTGTGGTATATAGCTCAATAATCATAGATATTTCAGTACCAAAATATCTTCTGGAAATTTATCCTTAACTCCTCAAAATTTCATAATTATATATTATATAAGAAATAAATTATTTTCTTACTATTGTCAGTACTGATTATTTTGAGTAAGGAACTATTTCTACATGTTAGTAAAGTTTAGCATCTCTAATTGATCTAGAGACTTTTTTCTTTCTCTCATGCTATGGAAACAGAGAAAGAAGGAAGATGCTATATTATGAAGATTTTCCCTAAGTTTCTAAAACATTTTTTAAATTCTTCAAAAGCCTAGTATTACACATATAAGTGTTTCTGCTAATGATCATATCTCCCAAATTTTAAACCAGGAATTGGTAAACATTTTCAGTAATGGACCAAATAGTAAATATTTTAGGCTTCCAGGACAAATGATTTGTATTACAATTACATTTCACTCTTTAGAATGTGATCACAGTTAAACAACAAATGAACAAGGGTGTTTATTTTTGCTCTGTTTCTAGATGCTTGAATTCGCTATGACTGCAATAGTGAAGTACTATATACTAAGTAGCTGAAACCACAGAAATTTACTTTCTTACTGTTATGGAGACATCAATAATATCAAGTTGGGCAGGGGATTTAGCTCAATAGCGCTATGCTTGCTTCACAAGTGCAAGGTCCCTAGGTCCTGAGTTTGATCCCTGGTATTAGGAAAAAAAAAATCAAGTTGTTCAGATATTTCGTTTATTGTGATACTTGTCTTTTTGGTTTCAGTTGTCTACCTTCTCTTCACTCTTCATATTGTCTTACCTCTAAGGGCACACATATGTGGTGGTATCTGATTGTGTCAAATTTCCTCTTTATGTAAGGACATTAGTCTTCCTTATTTTTTAATTTATTCATTTTGAAAAAGTTTTATCTTTAAATCCAAGCACCTTTTGAGATACAGGGCTTGTAGTTTCAATTTAAGAATTTTGAAGAAACAAAATTTGGCACATACAGGTCTGATATTTGAAATTTGTATAATTTTCAAGTGTCTTGATGATTATTCTTTGTAATTTTTATAAAGTGCAAAAGATCTGTTAGCTCACAGACCACAAAAAGAAAGCTGAAGGACAGATTTTATTCAAGGGTCTTAGTTTTCCAACACCTTCCCCAGCAGTGCATTCCCTTATATATATTTGCATCTGAATACTACAGATCAAATTATGTATTTTGCAGTAGTTAGTACTTTCATGATTAGAAATAGGGTACACTACTATTTCATATTTAAACAACAAAAATAATAAATACAAAAATGCTCACCTAAAGGCTGGGGATTTAGCTCAGTGGTTCCAGGGCCTGCCTGCCAAGTGCAAGGTTCTGAGTTCAATCCCCAGTACAAAAAAAAGCTTAGCTAAGTCAGGTCATTCTTACATTTCTTACATTGTGCAGCTAAGTTTTTTTGTATTTTACCTGAGTTTTTAAAGGATTTCCATATAATTTACAATGTCATGTGTTTCATATTAGCCATGATTTACTGTTTATGTACTTCATATCATTTAATTCTTACAATTTGCTTTTGAGAATGGTGATACTGTGATTTGTAATTAATGTTTTAATGTTAAATATCAATCATATTTTCTGGCCCTTTATTGATGATCCAATGCAAATCTAAAGTAAGGTGACAGTATTATCCTCATAATACAATGGAAAAACCAAGGCTCAAGGTGTTTAAGCGATTATCATACATGTAAATATAAAAGGTGAAATGGAAAAGGTTTTTTATATTCTGTATGAATTATGCATATTATTTTCTATTTACCAATATATTCTTATGATATCCCAGAACTGAAAGCTGTATCATTTGTGAATATTTGCTACTATTTTATCTACACTTATTAATATACTTTTTAGGACATTCACTATAAGATTAACAAATTTTTGCTACTTAAATTTTTAAACTGTGCTATTATATATGAATTCTAAAATAATGAAAACATGTTAAACTTTGTAAATAGGAGAAATATCCATAAAAAACAAGCAATTATTCTAAGTTCAAATATACATCTACAATGGTTAAACTATATTTTAAATAAATACTTTCGGTCATATCCTTTGAAAT